>PVJL010004950.1:0-118430 GCA_004026885.1 Lyroderma lyra
CCTTGCTAACAGATGTCACCCCAATAAGTCTAACAAGAAAAAAATAAATTTAAAAAAATATGCTTATTTTGTATGTCTTCAGCAATGCTTTCTTGGTAAAATTTAGAGTATACAATTCTATTTACTGTCTGTGTAACAAGGACTTTAAAAGCTGCATTTATGTGTAAACATTCAGACAGGCTTTTCAAAGTGATTACAAGAGAGACGTTAAATGCCTTTCCTTTGAAAACTCAATGAATCACACTAAAAATGAAGCAATAAGAATTTAAACACTGAAAATCATTTTGACCAGATTGGATCAATGATAATCTTTCTCAAATCTTCTAGCATGTTGTTTAGTCCACTGGAATTGGAAATGTCCAAAGGATTTTCTTTTTCAAAGGCCCACAAATTTTGCATGTTTAGAAGTACTTAAATTGGCCAGTAAATAACATGTAATAAAGCGTAACTCTCCCCAAAACATTGTGAGATTTAATAAACATTTAAGTATTCAATTAAGTATTTCAAGTTATTTCTATGCTACTTCTCGCATACAGGGGCTTTCCAGAAAAAATCCAGCCATCATCACTATAACATTGTCATACTATATGGCTGGATACTTTCCAGACAGCTCTGTATGTTACAAGTTAGTAATATATTCGGTAAATTCTCATTTTAACTTAAATGTAGGGCTGTGTTTTTAAAAAATTTAATACTTTTTCATATTAATCTATTTTGGTTTTTAGTGAGATATTGCAATTGTTTGCATGTACACATGCCAAAGTATATTGTATGCAACAGAGAAGTGTGGAGGTTTTTAATTACTCTAAGATTTGGGTAAGGAATTAAGTTGAATAAATGTCTTTTTGACTCTAAAATCAGAAAGAACTGGGTTTGAACTCTGGTTCTATTACTTGACAATTATGAATTTTAACAAAATTGCTAAATCTCTCTGATGCAAAATGTTCTCATCTGTTATAGTATCTTTGTTACAGAGATGAAAAAGCTCTTTAAGATGATTCGTGCAAAACATTCTGCCCAGCATCTACGACAAAACAGGTTTTCAAAAAGTGCCAGTAATCCCAACTTGACACGAAAAGCTCGTGTTGTACTTTTAAACACTAGTGTTCAACATACTATATTTATATCATACAATCATTTAGATTATAAAAACCATACTTTACATAAGTAACAAATAGAACAGTTCATTTTCAACCTGACTCAAGTTATGGTGGGCTTTTTCTCGACATATTGCAGCAAGTTGAGCAAAATTATCTAGGATTTAACTTCCTTTAATGTAATGCTTGTATCTGTCATGCTTCAAAATTCTCAGATTTTACATGAGCACTCTACACTGCTATTTTTTCCAACAGCATATGGTCTAAAAGTTATTATATATCTCTAAGAATAATTTATTCCAAATTATCTCAAGAAAAATTAGACAACTGTGAAGGAAATTCTGACCCATTACTACCTTATACCCATTAGAAAGGCAATTATTGACAACAAAAAGGAAATACAGAAAATAACAGGTATTGGTGAGGGTATGCAAAAACTGGAAATTCTGTGCACTGTTAGTGGAAATGTAAAATGGTGCAGCCACTATGGAAAACTACAGTGATTCCTCAAAAATGAAAAACAAACAAAAAAACAGAATTATCTTTTGATGAAGCAATTCATTTCTGGGTATATACCCAAAAAGATAACAAAGCAGGGACTCTAACAGATATTCACACACCTAAGTTCACAGCAGCATTATTCATAATAGCCAAAAGATAGAAACAACCCAAGTGTCTATGAAAAGCGAATTGATGCATAAACAAAATGTGGTATATACACACAATGGAATATTATTATTCGGCCTTAAAAAGGAAGGACATTGTGACACATTATATAGGTAAGACATAGACAGACCTATAGGACATTATGCTAAGTGAAATACGCCAGTCACAGAAAGAAATATTGTAGCATTCTGCTTATATACAAGGTGTCTAGAATACTCAAATTCACAGTGACAGAACGGAGGCTGGCGGTCTCCAGGACCTGGGAGAAGGGAGAAATGGGCAGTTACTACCTAATGGATACAGAGTTTCAGTTCTATAAAATGGAAAGCGTTCTACAGCTATGGGGGTGATGATAGCACCAGATGTGAACGTTTTAATCCACTAAACTATGCACTCAAAAATGGAGAAGATGGCAAACGTTGGAAGGATTTTATCATTTTTAAATTTTACAATTTTAAAAATGAACCATGGCATACCCTGAGAGGCTGACCGTGAGCGAAAATGTTGTCTAAAGTGTTAAATACTACTTGAATGGAGAAGAAAGAACAATCTCTAAGTGTAACTGAGTCTCGTTTTTTTAAAGAAAGTGAAAAATACCGTTGTTGACTTCCACTGAATGCAATGATGTGGAGGAAAACAAAAGCTTTTACAAAAAGAAACTTTCTGACATACCCAAAGGGAATGTAAGAAATGAGAACTATTTCAGGGATGCATTAGGAAGCCCTATCAAGTTCTCTTAAAAGAAACGCGCAAGGGGCACTCTTTTTCACATTACCACATAAAGTAGCACACGGCTAAGGTCTCAGTGTTTGTGCCCGCCCCCCCCCCCCCCGCCCAAATCCATATATTGAAATTTTAATCCCCAAGGTGATGGTCTCAGGAAGTGGAGGCTGTGGGGTGATTAAGTTATAAAGTATAAGTCCTCATAATTGGAATTAGTGCCCTTGTATAAAGGAGATCTCCACAGAGCTCCCTTATTCCTTCTGCGACGTGAAGCTTCAAGGAAAAGTCTCTGACTTTCAGGCTCCAAAACTGTGAGACATAAATTCCTGTTGTTGATGTGTCACCCAGTTTGTGGTATTTTGTCATAGGAGCCCAAACCCAGTAAGACACACACCTACTCGGTATCTTCTCTGTGTCTTTCTAGATACATATATAAAATGGTGACAAGACGACTTGTTAATCATAGCATCAGGATGTTATCTATTTGTAAAAAAGACATCTGTGAAATCTATTATGTGTTCTAAAAGGAAATAAACTGTAATCTTAAAGTGGACTCTATACTGTGATTGGTTTAATTGTCTTGAGTATATTCTAAAATCGGTGGAAGATATATCTTTTTACTTTTTGACTCTATTTCTTGATTTTTCTATTTCATTTTATTATCATGGCCATGTATCCAGAATCATTAATGAAGTAAGTTATTCTAAACATTAATGAATGGAAGAGCTTATCATTTGAAATCTAATAAATTCATGAAGGGAGATGATAGTGAGGACAATAATGAAGCAAAAATGAAAATTTTATTTAAATATTTTTACTGAGAAAATGACATATTCCTGCCCACTACTGCAAGATGATACCACAGAAATAGTGAACACTATGAAGGCAGACAGCTAAATTAAGCACTTCCACTGTATCTTAACAATTATACATCTTTGCTTCCCAACCCGACTTATTAAATTAATATAATCATGATGACCCAACACAGAGAGGCAACTGCTCACTAGTGTTTTGATTTGATTTGCTTGGTTTTACTGCATTAGGAGGCTGATTTTTCTTTTAGTTGTGTTCATTGTTTCAGCTAATTTGAGATTAATCTACCATGATCTTCCAACAGCAAATTCAACTGAAAAGCCACATTAAAATATTTGTAAAACTAAAAGAAAACTGAGACAATTTGACAGGGAATATATTAGATACAACCTGGATAATAAAGATGCTACAACCTTTTTTTTCTATACAGTTTTATTAGCTGTTCCCTTATTTGAAAATTATGCAATCAACACTTGCAAGTTTAAAAAAATAGACTGAATACTGATAGGTGGTGGTGTGATGGGAGCTTCCAAATTAACTCTCAGTGTTTGGAGTTATTCACCTTTTATTAAAGATTCTCTAATAAAAAAATAATGTCACTCACTGAAATTTAATTTCTGTATTCTGATACTTTCAGTATCTGAGTGGTTGAATTTGTCCCTCTCAGCAGCTACAGTGCCAGAGCAGACCACTCCCTCTTTGTGACATTCGTCTCAGCTTCTCCAATTTTACATTCCTCTTCTCTGCTATAAAGTGCTTAGGATTCAATTTTAGGATTTATTTTTAACTCTATATTTTCTTTCTGGATGGACTTAAATAGGGCCTTAGCATTATATAAGACCTCTTCACCAGTGATATCCAAATTCTTGTCACTAATTCTAGCCTTTCCCCCAAACTCTAGACTTGGTCTCTTTAATATTTGCACTTAGATGGTTAATGAGGATTTCAAACAAAATGTTAAGACAAAGCCTTTAATTACCACCCAGCATGTCCATCCTTCTCCTCGTGCAGCCTATACTATCTCAGTAAAATAAATTTCTTCAGGCCAAAATCCTGACTCAACATTTCTGCCTTGCTCTTTCTGCCCATTTCACCATCAAATGTAGTCACATCCACCTACCACCTTCGTCCATCACTGCTACCACCCCACCCCCCCCCCCCCCCCCCGTCCAAGTCTCCTGGTTCAAATACAGCAATGTTTTATTAACTGCCTCCTCATTTTCACTCTGTTTCATTACAATCATTTTCTACTTAGCAGGCTGGGTGACATTCTTCACAAAATAAATTAAATCATATTACTCCCTGCTTAAATCCCACTATAGTTCCCTTACTACACTCAGCATTGAACCTAACTCCTTACCTTGACTGATGACCCACTTCCGGAAATAGTCCACCCGGGTGCCTTCCTGACATTACCTCCTGTAGCCTTCGCTCGTTATCACGGGGTTCCAGGCACGCTGGCTTCTTTGCATTCCTCAGTGCACAAACTCTGTTCCTGCCCGGTGTAAACTGTGCTCAGCTTTTGCTATGACTGGCACCCTCTGTTATTCCATTCTCAGCTCCAATATCACTTCCTCAAACATGGATAGATAGAACTTACAAATAAGGTAGCTCCTTTCATCACTCTCCACTGTATTACCCTGTTTTGCTTTTTCATGACAGTTTTCCTATCCTGAACTGTTTACTTCATTTTCTACGTCTCTTTTTCTTTCCTCAGCAGCCCTATCTGCCAAGTTAGAAGGTAAAACCCTGAGAATCAGAAACTTCTGTCTCCTTCATGGCCAGACTTTCAGGCTTAGAGCAGTGCCTACCAAGTAGTAATTGCTCAAAAAACATTTTTCAAATTTATTATTGTTAGTTTTCTTTTTGCATTATTCAGAGCACATACCGTAAGGGGCATGTCGCTTCCTGCTTAGGACAGTACCTACTTGGTTCAGGACTACTTTCATGACAATTTCATGCATCTCAGATTCTCCAGAATCATCCCAATTTTAAATATTATTTCTTGCTTTCTTTATAACCAACAAAATATCTAAATAATCAGCATATTTTATTATAGAATCAATAATTCATACTATTTCTTAAATTCATAAAAATAGGCTTTTTTTGTTTTTAAAACTACGAATAAAACACATACACTTTTTCCTCTATTTTTTCTCAAGACAAGAACTATAAAACCTGAAAAAAAATACTAAAAATAGCTGTTTAAGGCACCAGAGAGCAACAGAGGCACCTAGACTTGATAAAAGGAATACGAAGCAGGAGAAGCTGGCTGTTTTCCTCTCAGGGTATTCATTGATTTGCTGAGAGGTGAGTAGAGGCATATAGAGAAAGCTACATGTAGAGTTTTCATCAATCTCACAGGAAGACAAGATGAACATGCAAGTTCAGGGCCATGAGGAGAGAGGCCATGAGCCATAGAGAAATGTGCTCTACATCCTTCCTACTCAGTTTACGCCTGCAAGAGATTTGCTAAATTAAGTGGTGAAAGATCCAGAAGATAAACACCATGCAAAAGTTAACTCATAAGAGGTGACAAGATAAGCAAATCTTCAGAAAGTCTCACAGAGATGAGGAGCCAAAATAGGAGTTCTGAGTCACCCAAGAAAGAAATGAACGGCTTTCAGTTGGGAGCGCAGGAGGTCTACTCCTAGAAATGAGCGCAAAACAGAAATGGCCGTCAGAATCCCCAATGAAGCCACAAAATAGCTAAATAGTTGATTGAATCAAGGTATATGGCCCTACTTTAACTCCTGACAGAATAAAACTAAATTGTAAATTGTAAAGAGAATTTTTACAAATTTTCAGACATAATAGTCATTGTTTAATAAAAATACTCCCAAGTTTTCCATAAATCAGTAAACCAAGAAGGGGGGAAAATACAATAGAAACAAGACTGATTTTTCACATGCTAGTTTTCGGACATATAATTAACAAAAGTAACTGTGATTAATGTGTTCCAGATGACTAAATAGAGAAGTTGTCTAGAATCTATTTTTTTTAAAGTATCAAATGAAAATTCTGGAACTAAAAAATAGAATTACTGAAATTAAAAATTCAGTAAATGTATTTTATGAAGATTAGACCCAACAGAAGAAAGGATCAGCATATTGAAAAACAGGTCACGAAAAAATGTATAAACTAAAGAAACCTTGGGGGAGAAGGAAAAGAAATAGAGGAAAATAAAGAAAAGCATACAATACACAATGGACATGATGGAAACTCTAACATGAATTTAAGTGGAGTCACAGAAATAGAATACAATGGCCAGTAATAGCATTTGAGGAAATATTGGCTGGGAAATTTTCTAAAACCAGTGAAAAGGTATCAATCCACAGAAACCAGAGCTTTTGAATCCCAACTAGTGTTTATATAAATAAAATCACACTTGATACATTGTAGCAAATTCTTGGATATAAAGAAAAATCTCAAAAGGAGACAAGGGAAAAAAGACACTTTACTTTCAAAGGAGAAGTGATAAAATCTCTCACTGACATCACAACAGAAATTCTAAAAGCCAGGTAATAACGGTATGAAAGCCAGGTAATAATGATATGAAATCTTTAAGTGCTGAAATAAAATAATATCAAAACAAGAATTTTATTCCTAATGAAAAATATGAATAAAAACTAAAAGACCTCCAGAAAAAAGTATTTGTCACCAGCAAACTCAGTCATTAAAAAAAGGCAGCAGTGAAATGACTTCAGATGGGTGTGTACTAACAAAAGAATAAACAAAGAGCACCAGAAAAAGTTAAACATGTGTTTACTATTAAATAAATGTTTCTTATTTACGATGGTAACCAAGCTCACTAAATATGTCTCTATGAGGTCAGTAAATAAAATATTTAGGTCAAGAACATGTGGAAATTGATCTTTAAAGGTGCAAGATAATTTTTCTTGATAAATGCATTTTCCGTGTTAGTGGATAAACCAGGAAGAGAAGGAAATCGTTTATTAAGGTGAAGGGCATTCCTAACATAAGAACATGTCTAAGTCCAGGCCACACGTGGATCATACAGGAGTGAATATAACCTCAATATATGTTAACAAAATTTATTAAAAACCTTCCCCTTTGTGTTTTATCCCAGTTCCCAAGCAGCTTTGTTCCTAAAGAAATCAAAGGGCACCCTTGAGAAAATGACCAGATTTAAAAATCATAACATGAGATCAGATATCATCACATCATATGTTGTGGTAAAAATTCAGTTGGAAAGGGACTAAAATGGAATACTCTGGACACATTATTAACCTTCAAGTCCCTATTATTATCTTTTAAATTGATGCATATTTTTCTTTGACATCATACTGGGTTTTTACTTATACACCACTGGAGCAGTTAAACTTCTCTTCGAGTTTAGGCCTATACTAGGACACTACAACAACTATAATTGGCAGATGGAATTTAGTTATTATACTGCTATTTTCATTATTTTGAATTTCTCGCCATGATACTATAATATTTATTTTGCTAATCTAGCATGATTAAGTCATTTGCTCAAGATATGCTGTGAGCATATAATACAATTGGGAAAAGTTAATAATCCCTTAGTAATAAAATCTAAAAACAGTTTATTTATAAAATAAGTACCTACTTTCTTTTCAATATTGTTATATTTTTCTAGTACTTATCTTGAATTTTAAAATGTAAAAGAAATGTCCCAGTGTAATCTGTAATGATGTAAAAGAAAAAAAAATCCAATAGTGGCTGTTTATATTTAAAATAGTAATTTACTAAAAGTATTTTATAGAGGAACCAATTATAAATCAAAACCAAAAGATAAAAAGTTAAAATTCAGACATTTCAAAATATATAGGAGAATTAATAAATGGTCAAACCTCTTACTGAATCAATGACAAACAGTGATAATTAACTATTCATTGTAAAACCGCTACCCTTGACTCACAATTGGATAATAGTTCATATTACACCGAATAACCTATTAATCCTTCACGCTGTAGGTGGAAAGGACAAATTATGCCATTTTAGAGGCATACTGAAGTGTACTAGAAAATGAGAGACTGAGTCCCTTACGTTACAACAAAATAGATGTAGGCTACATTCTCCCAATGAAACCAAATGATCTTAGTGTGGCATTGCTTGAACCCAATGTCTTAACCCCTTGAAATTATATACCCAAAATTCTCATCAGCACCTCAGGCTAGGTCTTTAGATCCCAGCTTAGGAAATAAGGTTACAGTTTGGGTTCTGAATTCAGACTATTAAGGTTGAAATCCTATCCCTGACCATAATAAACTTTATTAAGAAGGCCAAGTCACTTAACTTTTCTAAGTCTCAGTATTCCTCAATTATTAAATAAGGATAATACTATTAGCTGCCTTATAGGTATATAGTGAGAAATAAATGAAAACATAAGGATGTCCACATTTTCTCTGTTGCCAATGCATTAAAATAGATATATTCCTGCAACTTTGCTCCTTCACTGAGTGAGTTCTAGGATTCTGTGCTACAGTTTGCTACTCTAAAGCCTAAGGCCAAATGAGAGGTCTAAAGCCCCTTCCTATCTGAGGAATTCCATTATAAAATCTGATTATAAACCTGCTTTAGGTTTAACATAATTAAATCACTGACTAAATTAAAATCTCAGTCAAGTAAAAATAAGATTTATTTCATTTTATAGATTGTGTGTCCTTTCTCTTGAACCCAGAGTAGATTGATTTCTAGGAAGTAGGAGAGGGCTGAAGTACATAAGGGTATGACTGGGTGCCATCCTGGGATATGGGAACATATGAGGCCCTTCCTATCTCTGTACCACTTCCACTAGGTGTATTCCAGACTTTGGACTTGTCTTATCTACAGAGTCCTGCCACTTTTTATGAAGACTGAACTATAAAAGAAAGATACCTTGAGTATTCACTCATCTTAAGTCTATTCAATAAAATGGGAATAAGAGAGAACAGGAAAACACATCCACATGAATCCTGAGATCCTGTGTGGGAATGAATGGGAATACAAAGCAAACTTAGGAAAATAAAAACAGCTTCATGGAAAAATGGGCTTTCAGGTGGAAGTCTGTTGAATTAATAATGATAGATGTGTTGGGCAGAAATGATTCAGTGAGAACTTGTGATTGTACCATCTAGTGTACCATTTACTTGTTGTGGTTGAGCTCAAAGAGTAATGTAAGTGATGAGTGCAAATGTTATTAATAATTGACTCCCTTGCCTCATGTGCAATCTAAAAGAATAGGATAGTCAATCAGAGCCATTAATCATCTCTATTTACTGATTTCCTATCCCAGGAAATCACCTGGGGCAATAGACAGCAGACTCACTCCTGATTAGAAAGGCTGACTTCTAGAACCACATGAAAGGGAAAAACTGCAGTCACTCTTTTAGAGGAGGAATGAAGTCCATTTTGAGGCTGTAATTTCCAGGGAATTCGTGCACAAGACTTCACTGACCTAAAGCATGACTGATCAGTGTGGCAGTTTGACCTGCCATTCTCTGATAGTGCTCTGCAACTTCTCCAGAAATCTCTTTAACTCAAGGCTGGAAATAAATTCATGCCAGTTGGTCACTTAGCTGCAGCATTAAGCCTCGCCGCTACCCAGTTGCTTAGTTCCTGAGGAGTCCCAGATGGGAAGAGGGTCTGAGGTGAAACCCACCAGCCAGCTCTGGGCAGTTCTTGAATGTGTACAACCTGGAGAAAATGGACTCAAACACTGAAGGGGAAGGTCTTACTTGCACTGTGATGACAAACGTTACCCATTATGGCAACACTTGGTGCCTATCTGGACCCTGAGAATTTGACTAAATCCCATTGGCTGGTGCTTTCCTCCACTAGGGCCACCTTTGGAAACATGACCTGTATAAGGTATAGCAGCCATTTCCCCATCACTAACTTGTTGCTCTGTTTCTTCTGGGCCAAAGAGGAATAGCTAAGAGTCCTTCCTATACTGATTCCAGAGAGTGAGAGAGAAACAGGCTGAATTCCAGAAGCTGCCTAAATTTAATACCTCTAGTCTTCAGTCAATGAAATAAGTTTTGTATTTAGAACACAGAAAAATATGGGAACATCTTTCCAGATTCTGTACTCTATGGAAGCCTAAATAAGTTCAGGTGATGGTGATTCTTAATTAATAATGTCAGCCTGATCTGAATATTGCAGACAGAAAGAAAAGAAATTAAGTATAAAAGGTACCTAGGCCTATGCAACACAGACCCAACATTAATTTTACAAGTACACAACTACAATGCTTGTTACCATATTTAGTGGCCCAGTTTTAATTTAATAATCAACTGTCACAGCTTGCTCATATCTCAGTAATGAGAGGCAATGTGCCCCAGATCCTTCCAATTACACACATCATAAGAACAGTGGGAACACTGTATTATCATAAAAGTTAAGGATGGCACTATTCTACTTTTTTATGTAAAATTTTGCTTATCTGTATTTTTATCATTAACTCTCATTGGACAAAACAGCTCTTAATTCAGCACTAAACTGTATCTGTGAATTCATTTTCATTGTACTTAAGAAATAAATGCCAAATATTTTAATACAATAATACACAAAATAAATAGGCCCTTCTGTTCATTATATCAAGAAAACAATGAGATGAGAAGAAAGTACCATTTCACCCTAGAACAAGTAACTCACAAACAGAAAATCCAAGACACAATTTCAAAACAGAAAATGGTATTTAAAAAAAGGAGGCATTCACCTGCTGTAAATCCAGTGTAATGGTCACATAATGGTATTCAATTCCATTCTTAATACTGGGACTCTGCCACCAAGTGTTCTTTCCATCGATAGCATTTGTAATCGGGTGTCTCTCTAGTGAATCAGCAGACGCATGTGAAGGGAGGAGAAAAGATCATATAAGTATACAGCTGTTTATTTAAAGAAAAAAAAGTAAAACTAAGTTAAAACCATCATCATGTAACAATTAAAAATCAAAATATAAAGACAGAGCAATTCACATCTTCAAGAGAATTCATCTAATACAGTGGTTCTCAACCTGTGGGTCGCGACCCTTTTGGGAATCGAACGACCCTTTCACAGGGGTCGCCAACACCATCAGAAAACACATATTTATGCGGACATGTACTTATGCGGACCAGTCACACATGTGTAGAGAGCAGCTACCAATAATTTTATGGTTGGGGGTCACTGCAACACGAGAACTGTAATAGAGGATTGCGGCATTAGGAAGGTTGAGAACCACTGATAATGTCAACTTTTTCATAGCACTCTACAAGGTTATGCACATGGGCCATAAGAGAAGGTGCTCAGCATGCTGGCACTCAGTCAAAATGGGCAAATTTAACAATAACTATAGGAATTAAGTGTGAAGAAATAATGCTGAAATCTAATTGATGTGTCAATCATTCAAAGAAGCAAAACATCAACTGTCTGAGGCAGCTCTAGTATGCCATCAATTTTGTTAATGGAAACATAAAATCCTGAATTGTGGTTTAGAGGTACTTGAAGATGTGTCCTTCTGACACATTCATGATTACCATGACTTTAGCAAAACAATTTGTATCTGGTCTTAATTTAAAGAAAAAAAAAAAAGACTCAAATCCATCCTATGAGGCTTTTTGCAATCAGTTCTTATCTTGACAACTTTCGACCATTGTTTAAAAATATAATGAAAGATACTCCAACCCTCCCAACCAGAATGTGCTTGTCCCCATAATCACTAACTCAGTGGAGAAGTCTGGACAACATGGCAAACAGGGAAAGAATGGCGAGTAGAACGCCATCCTGCCAACAAAACATGGCTCTTCCTTGCCTTTACTCCAGACAGATGAAAACAGTACTTACTGTGAGAATAAAAGGGAGTTTGAGGATAGAAAAGAGGTGTGGACAATCACTGTCCCCCCCACGCCACCCCCCAGTCCTCTCTTATCTTCCTTCTCACAATCCTCAAACCTTACAGATTCCGCACCTCCACCCGAGTGCCATGCATCTCACAACAGCAGCCATTATTACCTCTGGGCTGCCAGAGCCCTTGTTCTATTTGGTTCAGTTATCAGTCTTGTGCTTCTCATTTCCCACAAATTCTGTTCCTTTTCTCCCCATCTAAACAAACTCAGCCCATGCACGGGTGAGGATGGCGGGAGTGGAGGTTGTGTGGTGTTCCTATTTCTCTTCCCAGGGATGTATTAAGGGTACTTAACTTCGTAATCTCACACTTAGAAGTCAGCATATTTTCCCACAGAAATATAAACAAAGTGGGACTTAACTTCCCTGCTACTCTTCTGTTCTTAAGGATAAAAGATGCCATAGGATTTCAGTCTTGAGAACTTTTCTAAAATTATTTTTCCTGGGAGTATGTTTCAAATGGGTGGCCTAACGAAAACCCTGTAGATTAGAACACAGTCTTTTTTGTAAATTGGAGGAATGCTTTAAAAAGTGAACACAAATTATCACTATGAGGAACAAGCATGGACTCTCGATTTGCCTACATAATGTATTCATCTAGCCACATGTTCTAATAGTAATGGTGATGAAAGAGCTACAATCTGAAATATAAAGAGCTGGAGTATGAGGAGCTGGACAGTCTACCTAGTTCCACCTTTCAGTACCTAGCTGGTCATGGGCAAGTCGCTTATACTCTGTGTCGTACGTGAAATAGGGATAATAAAAGTTCACACACAGCAGTGGTTCCAAGATTCTTAACTTTAAGAAAAAGAAAATGTTTAAAAACAACGAGTGTGAGAGGGCCTTGTAGAATTGATACAGGAGTTCTAGGTCTTTATTTCTTAAAGTAATAGCAGCCTTTGGTCTACTTTTACTATTATTTAATATACCATCACATTTTGCTTCATAAAATAAAGAGCAATTAAAATTAAAAAAAAGTTTTAAAAAAACCATAATGTCAAAATGAAAGGTAATTTTTTTAAGGTCTTCATTTCATTCATGAAAAATTTAAAATTTTATTCTCATTTTCTCATTTTGCCATGGACCAGCAACAAATAGCTTGGATGGGAACTCTCAGCTCACAGGTTTACCAGAAGAACCATTACAACTATTGATATTATAACATTATGCATTTACAGAAAATTAATTGTAGATCTGTTCACAATGTACATTCTTCTGAATCTTAATTGAAGACATTTAACAAAAAATTTGAAAATAAAAGTCAAGCAAAATGAAGTCCTCACAGTAGGAGTCTGAGTGTAAAGTAAAATCATCTTCAAAAGAAAAAAATTATTAAAAACCAAATATTCATTAAATGTGCCATTTTTAGATTGTGAATATTTTTATCACCTATTAAATTTTATTAATGTAGCCTCCTATAACCTGTTTAACTGCAAACATAAAGGCTTATGTCTTTGAGTTACTCATGGTAATATGAGTCATAGGACAGAAAAAAAACTGATTTTATTTGTAAATTATTTAACTCAAGTAAACATCTGTATGGACTTTGTTTTGTACCAAGTCCTATCACAGTCCACTAAGATGAGGCATCCTAGTTTATTAATAAAGAGTAAAATTTCTGAATATATTGAATAATTAGCACTAGTTAACGTGTTTCACTGAAACTAGGGAAAGTGTCGGGTCTTTATAATGATAACAAATACAAGAAGCATAATCAAATACCAAATAAATGCCCTTGGTGATGTGAGTGGGTGCTGAAATTGGCCCATGAGGAATCAGAACCTATAAATTAAATATTACTAGCATTGCTTCAGTAGAAAAATAAATATCACAGCAAATATTCCCTAAATATCCTCTTGAATCTTCTTTACAATTGTGGGTTTGATATGTAATATAAGAACCCACACAAAACATTTTCAAGTCAAATTCATGGCTCTTAGGAAATTGTGAGAGGAGCTGTCTGAATAAATGGCAACGACGATATCTGCCACTTCAGGTCCAACTGATATTAGAATTATTCACAGAAAGGAAGACTGGGAGATGAATCAACAATTAATCATAATCCCCACTTATGAAAGTTTAATCATAATTAACTTGCAAAAGCTGATTAATTGTTGGCACACTTCCCTTATTTAAAAGAAGATAGAAACTTAACAACATCCTTAACGGGGACAGCTACGCAAGTCAACTTAGAGCCAATTGTCTCTGAAAATTGGCAAGGACACTGTTGATGAGGAAGACCTTTCAAATTGTTAGTGTTTAATTGTGTAGCATAATCCACTAACAATCAGAAAGTTCAAGTTTTCTATTCTTTGTATGGTAATTAAGTACAGACCTTCCAGACTTTATTCTAGCTGTTCACTGAATTCGTGGAATGTGGTCATCTGTTGTTCCAGCTTTTACTGAAATATATTCCTGTGGATTATTGCTAGATTTTTATTCCACTAAATGTTTTTCCACACCAATCTTTGTACTTTCCTTCTGTCCTGTCTCTCATGACTATACGTTATTTCCTTCTTTTTCTCCTTCTGGAATGCTTTTCCTATTATCTCAAGGAATTCAGCTGTTTAATGCCCATTTAACTCTGATTACGTTCTTGAAATTTTCTCATTACTTCAGTTCCCACTGATGTTCCCCTTCTCAGAAATTCTATATCATTGACAATACGTACCACAAGTTACAGCCTTGAGTTTATTGTTTTGAAAACTTGTTTAATTGCTTTCTATATCCAAGCCTTATTTACCCTAACATGTTACTTGCCGGCAGGAACAATAAATATCTGTATTTGTGTGTGTGTGTATACACATACACATACATATACTTACATGTACGTGTATATATGTACACACACACACACACACACACACACACACACATTATTTTACATACTTTAGCTCTAGCTCTAACTCTCGCTCTCTGCCTAGTCGATCCTAAACACACTTCTGCAAACTCCACCAACTGCCCACCACTCCCCACAACCATCTCCACACTCCAGACTTTCTCAAATCCTTCACGAAATCATCAAGGCCGAAATCATCAAGGCCACTAGTTTCTGAATCAATGGCAGTTTCTCCTCATCGGGCTTGATGTTTTCCCTTAATCTAAAACTCGTCGTCCATTAAGGCATTTGTTTTTTTAACTTTACTTCAATTTTATGGCTGTTGATGTTTTACTAGAGCTGGGATTTGCTCCTATCATTCTATACAGGAACAACATACAGACAGGATGTGTTACCCCACTCCCCATTCTCACGCCCATACCTTAAGAATCTACACCTCAGAAAACAACCCGAGTCATTAAAAGGCAAGAAAGATTCTCAGGGTTGACATCTTTGGTTAACTATTTTTTTTTAAACATCAGTGGGAACTGAAGTAACAAGAAAAAGTGCCAAGAAAGTTGTCAGACTTAGATGGAGACTAAAAAGCTCAATTCTGCCTTATACTAGACCAGCAATTTTAATCACAAAAGCCCCAATTCTCCAAACATATTGTTTCAGTATCTCTCAATTAGATAACAGAATGGGGCCTATGCATTACTGCCTTTAACCAGCTGCAAGAAAGAATGGACAACGCCTTCCAACTTTCTTTTGAGATGAAAAATGCAAATTGTGAGAGAAAGCTTTGTTTTATAAGTTTTACAACTTAAAACAAAAAGAGAAAAACAACTTAAGAAAATTTAAAACTAATAGAACTGTGAAGCTCTATCCCCATTATAACTCACCTCACTGACATTAAGTATTTGCTTCGTTAATGTCCCTAATACACAGAGGGTGCTCCAAAAATATATACACATTTTAAAAAGGGAAAAAACTGTATTAAAATTGTAATACTCAATATATACCAATAACAAAAGATGAATACAGGTCACATTTGACTTCTGCAATTACAAAAGGTGCTCAAAGTGGTTAACATTAGTATTTATGTAATACACAGATAACATCTCTTTATCTCTTTAAATGTGTTAATATTTTTTTTGGCACCCTGGTATATATATCTGATGATTTCTCAATGCATTTTTCTAAACCAACCTCCATCTCACACCATTTTCCCCTTCTCCATATAAATGTTTTTTACTTGTCAAACTAAATTACTTATACTTCTCTGAATATATTTGCTGTTTTATACTTTCAAGATTTATGTGTGTGTTTTTTTTTCTTTCATAATACTTTTCCCTTTTTCATCTTGCTAACTCTTATTTTTTCAGTACATAGGTCACTTTCTCCCAGGAATCTCTAGATGTTCCCTTAGCACTCAATTTACTTTTCTGTTGCCCCTATTTCCCCCTTGAAGTCCCTTAAGTCAAGGGCATGTATGATTTGACATTATGCTTCAGTGCACTGCTAGCAGGTGTTCTAATGCTTGCTGAATGAGTCTGAGATACCAATTCCAGCCATTCCTTACTACTTGCAGTTCCTAGAGCAAGTGAGATTTTCTGTCTTATTCTGATTTCCTGGTTTTCCCTCTTCTCTTCCCTGTCTCTCCTCTTTACTTGTTCAGCTCAAACTCTTCCTTGGATCTGACCTTAGATAGTACTTTATCTGGCAAGGCTTCATTTACACAAACAGTTAAATTGTGATCATCCTCTGTCTCAAGCCCCTGTGCTCATTCTTTTCTTTGTACTTACCACACTAGATAGTAATAGTATGCTTTTGGCCCATTTCTTCATTAGTAAAGGCCAGGGACCACACCTTATTCCTATTGGATCCCTAGCACAGCACCTGGCATATAACTGACCATGAATGACTAAAGCTTAAATAAATAACCATCCTCAGATACTATTTTTGAGAAGTAATCTCAAGATTACTGCCACAATTCTTCAGCTAGAAAACCCTTCTCAAGTACTGTACTTGGTATGTATAAGGAACTCCAATAGTATTTGTCAAATGACAGAGAAGGGTTGTAAAGAAGCTCACAGTGGAGGAAAGGTTCTACAAATTTTGAAGACCACAGGTTCTTTGACTTTAATGCAACTTGGCCTCAAAATCTCTCAATTACAGATCCCACCCAGTGCCACACAAGTACACATTAAAATACCTACGATATGGATTGCTGCTATTTTGATTGCAGATTCGACACTGGGGGTTCCTCACGGGCTGTCCAGGCACATGCTCTACCAATTTGCAATACATTTCAGGTCCTTTTTCTCCACATGTTGCATTTGTGGTAATGAGAGCATTAGAAGCAAGATTCAAGACAGCAGGAAATAAACCTGAAAAAGATGCACAAATAAAGGTCTATGGACCAGAAACAATATGGTATAATTTTGCTGCATTTTAAAATAAAATAAAGGTAGGATAATTTTCAGAACATTAATCAAAAACAAAATAATCAGTGATAAATCTGACTTAAATACAATACATAAATAGCACATGTTATCAAATGAACATTTTTTTCCTGTCTGGGTCTTTATTATAGAAGCTAAAGCTATCTTCTTAATTTATTAATTTCTCATACATAATTGGAAAGATCTTGTCTTATTATCTACGTTTTAAAAATCGTCTGTTCATGTTATTGCAAAAGTCTTATTGAATCTTCCATCTTCCATCTTCCATTTCACCTATTTGATAGCTAGTAGTAAACTATAATCATATGCAACGATTTTATACAACTATGTATCTATGTTTCTCAGGACTTTTTTATGTTCTAATTACCATTTGATATAATTGGTTATTATAACCCCTTTAGATCTAAACTGGAAAAGATAGAAAATGATGACAGATTTTGGAAAACTATTTTTTACCGCCTTCTGTACTACACAGACATCTTATATTAATACAACAATGTCCTACCGCAAACAATCATAGTAGTCCATAATCTATGCCAGAAATTATTTCTTAGATAAATAAAAGTGTTTGGCTTGCTTAGAAACAATCTCACAGGCCCAACTTTTAGTGCAGGGTAGGAGGTCTTTCATTCCACAGGAGAGGCTAAGTCAGGCTCTTTATTTTCTATGGCTTACGCTCAATTCTGCTTCATACATGCCTAGTACTCATATGTATTTGCATTTTACAGACCTCTTTGCAATAAGAATATAGTAAAGTGATTTATCAGAAATCACTCTTTAACTGAAAAATTCATCTTGGAGAAAGTACATGTGAAATTATAGATAATTTAACTCAATTTATATAAGGAATATGCTAATACGGTGGTCTTTGCTCTATACATGGGCCAAGGAGGTCCATAACAATTCAAACTCTGACAAAAAGTCATTTACTGACTAAATCTTATGTCTTGATGCTTTACTGAGCTCCCTAGAGTTGTGAATTCATAGATGTTTTCTGCCTTATCTTCAAAACTTAGCACGTGCTGGGTACAGGGTAATATACTCAATATACAAAAACACTGAGTAATATATTTAATATGTTTGTAAGATGAATGATAAATATTGGCCTCAAAAATGTTCTTCTGCATCTTCTGAATAATAATATTAATAATAACAATAATAGTAATAGTATCCAGCATTGGTGCATATTTACAATGTACCAGGCACTATTCTGTCAGGGCTGGTCTAACATGCTATGTCTGCATGGATTAATTTGCTACACACAACACCCACATGAGCTACACAGCACTATTACCTATTTTATTATGATATTCAGTAACTTGCCCAGGATGACAGCTGGCAAGTAGCAAAACTGTGTTTGAGCCCAAGCAATCTGGTTCCAGGGTCTACCCTCTTAACCACTATACTGCATGGTCTCTACAAATGTCATGTAAAATCTACATGAATCTATTGTCAATCTGTGGTCTAGTTAACCTTTGAATTGAAGTGAAAGAAATACTACTACAGCAAACAAGAAAAAAAATTTAAATAATTTGAATCTCTATTTTAATCACAAAACTTTCAAAGAGGTAGATAATTCATAACGCCAGGAAAACACCTCAGTCACTTTCAGGGTCACCCAAAAAGCTGCCTCCAAACAACATTTTCTCTCTTCCCTCACTCCCCACCATCACCAGTCCCTGAAATCCCTCTTATTCTGCTGTTGTAATCCAGTTCCCCACCCCCACCCACAATGCCCTCTGCCTTGTGTTTTTCTCCAACTAATAATTATTTGAGGTTCCCAATTTTTCTGTGTGTTTTCAGGAGTCTGAAACTTTTTTTTTTTTTGTACTTAATGGACTAAATTAAATCACTTACTTAAATGAGAGTCACTATCCCATTCACTCTTTTTGTCAAATATATCTCCATCAAGCCCTCACATCACCTCTATATTCTAGCCCCTCACTTAATGAGACATTCTGTCCAAGTGATATGATGGCTAATATGATTACTGGCCAGAAAAATATTAGCCATTCAAAAAATCATTTATTTCATGAGGAAATATAGAGTGCTTTATAAAGGGTACAGTACTATACAAAGGTTAGTTACTTGTTTATAGTTTTATCTGTCCTTGCAAGGCTTATTAGAAACAACTTCAATTCTGTAAACTTTGTCAGGCTACAAATTTAAAAATAATTTGATTGTCTCTAGAGCACTCTCTCTCCACCTCAGACATTTTACTCTCTACATTAGTAAATGGCATATGATTAGATAATAAGGTTTGTCTCTATACCTTTCTTTTCTGTAATTCATCAGCATTTTGCATTTAATTATACAATTATTATTATTTCATCAAATATGTATTGAACACATGTAATGCCAGATACCATTAAAGATTTGGGGATGAAAATACCATTAAGACAGCTGATTGTGAAGAGTGATCTTGAAATGTATCTTGCAGGAGAATTAGTTCTCTTGGCAGAGAAAAGGAAGCAGCAGCAAACAAGCCAGGCAGAGGGAAGCACACACGTATGGACTTCATTCTGAAAGTTTCTATAGATGTTAGCGACTGACAGAGTATCTGAATTTGTAATTGTTCTAACCTGGTACATTATAGTGTTTATATATAGGTACAGATATAGAATACAGAGAGAGATACACATAGATTACACAGAGTATACACAAGGATTCACCTATATAAGAACACGAACCACTGCCTATTTGTCATTGTTGGCAATTTGTTTGCTGTGGGATTTGTCCCAAGTTTTTAAACTTTTAATTTATAGTGTTAAAAAAAAAAAGTAGTAAGAAGAAAAAGACAAGCTGGCCACGCTGATTTTAAGGGGCCAAACTTGACCTCTCATCTTGCTGGCCTGCAGGATGAGTGGAGGTGGCTTATCTCCTCCGAGCCCCTTCTCACACAGCTCACTTACACGAGTGCCATCACAGGCAGGAGCCACCTTTTCTAAAACTGTACCAGGACACGGTCGGTTCTGCTCTGTGATCTTTGTCTCCTCCCTCACCTCTGTCTAGTCCTGGCCTTGACTCTGACCGTGGCTTCTGTTTTGTAGGTACGATTAAGAATCCCTATGCCCTGCTTCAGTGTAGCCCTGTGGGACCAGATTTGAGTTGGCGGGTCCTATACTTTCTCAGATCTAAGTAATCACAGAGGAAGCCCCAAGGGGAAAATGACTGGTGAAAATTATTATACTGTAATTGCATGTTCCAAAAACACAGAAACGAATTACATTCCAATTCCTCCACAGAAGTAAATGAATAAAATGTGAGCCAAATGACATGGCTATAAGAGAATTACTGGCATGAAAATAACATTCATTCAAAACCTACTTCATATTCATTAAATAATATCATATAATCTCCAGTAACCTCACTGTATAATTTTATTACTCTCATTTAACAAATGAAGATAATACATACAATGTCATGAAATAGTAAAAATGACAACTAAAATTTAAACTTGACTCTTTAACTCAGTTATCTTACCAAGGCATAAAGAGGAGTCAAAACCCAGTCCTCAGAAAAGCTTACCAATTTGCATACTTAATAAAAGAAACACCTACGTAATCCCCACCCCTTCCTTGCTTCATAGAATTTTTTATTCATTAACTAAAAACATTACTGAAGTTTACATTTATTAGTTTTTGGCTCTTGCCATGATTTGTTTCTGATATATTTCTTGATCATATACTCAAAATCAACCTTTTTGTAATTTAATTGCCTTGCTTTGTGGTCAGGGAAGAGTTGCCTTTTGAAATTTTATCAGTTATTTTGCTGTTTAAAAAGTCAGTAAATTGTATTTCTCAGGGAAGGTCCCCAATTAGCAAATGACCACTTTCAAGAGTCAGTCAATACCTGAGCTTTTATTGAATCTTCAGCAGTTTGTATTATAGATTGCAGCCCATTTTCATTATATATTATATCTGTTAGGCTTTACCTATTTATTCCCATTCAAAAGCAGCAGAGCCATATTCAATAGGGGTTACTTGGTTAAGGTTATATAAACATTGCAAGTGTAAATGAACTACAAATGGCAGACAAACCTTATAGAATGTTGACTTACAGCCACTTAATTCAATTTGAGGTCATGTAAAGTTAATGACATAAGAGCCAGTCATCATTATTCATACAATTATAATTGATTTTTTTTTCTGTATAGTAAGTAACTAGACTAAGTAAATTTAATTGAATTTGTGGCTTAAGGAACAAAGTCTAAACAAAACACAAATGATATTTATTCTTCATATATTATATAATTTTATTAAAGATTAGAATATGTACACAATGTAGAGAATAATATATTTTGTTCAGCAATATATACTTTTAGTAAATAGACTATATAGAAAAAGGCTAAGCTTATAGCATGTGAAAATTAAAATTTTATTGCAATATCACAAGCATTTAGAAATTTCACCAAATTTTCATTGTTTTTATTTGGATGTTTTTATATTGTAAATGCACATACTCAAATATTGTGGTATGTTCATACAAATTTGCGTGATTTTGATGATTTACATTCTCAAAATCCCATATTCTGGTTTCAAATAACAGAAGTGGATCTACTTTTAGTAACTATGGAGTAGCTCCTATTGGACCAAACCTCTCATAGATAACAGCTATGAATTCGGAACAAAGTTATCTTTCTTAAAAACCTCAAATACCTGAAGACATTGGAAAACAACTCAAAGCAGATAAACCAGGAGAGATGTGCATGCTCAGAATGACATTAAAAGTGTTCCAAACTGTACAATGCAAAGTGGCTAAAACTCAAATAGAAACCCAGTTTTACTTTTCTGTTTCTTAACTATCTTAAAGAAACAGAGGATAGAACTAAGAGTAACCACAAATGCTATAAAAGTGAGGAGACAGGGAGAAAGCCAAAGACGAGGAGCCTCAAAATATGTGTATAAATTCTTCCCAAACCCCTCACTGGTAGTAGGCCTACATATGCCCTGGGGCTAGGTGAACTCCAAGTACCCCAGGAAAGCCGAGTTTGAGTTCAAACAAGTTAACCAACTGATACAATACAAAAACAAAAGATAAATGACTTCTTCGGAAGAACATAACAGAATCCTAAGTTTCTACAATGTATCATTCACAACATCCAGAATGCAATATATAAATATATATGTATGGTTGTGTGTGTGTGTGTGTGTGTGTATATAACACACACGCATACACATATGGATGTGTGTGTACACACACACACACACACACACACACACACGTACACACCTTTAATACTAGGCATACAAAGAAACAATAAAAAGCCACCCGTACTTTGGAGAGAAGCAGTGAACAGAGACCAACATTGCTACAACCAGATGTTGGAATTAACACACAGATACTTTTGAGTAGCTTTTAAAACTATGATCAAGGTCACACTAAAAAACATGCTTATAATGAAAGGACAAATAGGAACTCTCAGCAGAGGAATATAAACTACAAAAAAATACCAAATATACATTCTATAACTAAAAACACACATTTTCTAGAATAAAGAGAAAAACACTGAATAGGACTATTAGAAAATTGGAGGTAACAGAAGAAAGTGTACGCAAACATAAATATAAATCAATAGATTTTTCCCCCTAAGTTCTTTAAATACACATTAATGCTTAAAGAAAAAACTGTAACATTGCTTTGGGGGAGGGATAATGAAAGCTGATGTAATACATATGACAATTATAACGAAGGAATGGTGGGTGGGGGGATCATGGTAAATGGATCTTATATGTGCAAGGTCCTTATGCTTTAGGTTAAGTGGTATAGTACTAAAAAGGTTGACAACATCAAATGTTGAGAAAATTGTGGAGCAACTAGAATTCTACTCCACTGTTATTAGGCGTGTAAATTAGTACAACCACTTTAAAAAACAGGCAGGTTTTAATAAACTTCAATCTAAACCTACCTACCTCAGGACCTCAAAATTCCTTTCTTAGGAAAACACCCAATAGAAGTAAGTGACAGTGCATGTCTATGAAACAGCCCAGGTTTTCATCGATGGGAGGACTGATACAGAAACTGTGGTACTACATTCATACAACAAAATACTATTTTTTTTTAATCTTTTTTTTTTTTTAATATGGGTGGGTAGCTCCCTGGCTGGGAATCAAACCCAGTCTGCAGCGCTGACAACACCGGAGCCTTAAGCCACTACATCACCAGGGAACTCCCAACAAAATACTATTTTGCATTAAAATGAAACAATATGGAGACATACCAGATGACTCTCAAAAGAACATTGCCAAGTAAAAGAAGTTGTACCCAAAAAAGTACATGCTCTATTATTCATTTATATGACCTTTGAGAACAAGCAGACCTAATCCATTGGGATAATAACACAGAAAAAAAAAATAGCTGACTTTAAGGATAGAGACTAGTAAGAAGCATAAAGAAAATTTCTGGAGTAATGCTAATATTCCAATAGTAGTTTGTATTATCTAGGCATACACAATTGTTAAAAACTCAAATGTTATACTCAGAGAGTGAATGTTATACCCAGTGAAGACTTGAGCATTTTACTGGAGATAAATTTTACCTTAAAAAAGTAAACTATTACTGAACTCTAGTTTAAATGATACTCATGAGGAGTGCTTAGGCATGCAATTTACAATGGATCAAAGTTTAAAACTGATTTGTAGATAGCTACATTCAAATGGATTGATGTATGATAAAGCAAACACAGCATGCTAATTTTTAAAATCTCAATGCTAAGTATTTGAGTGTTATTGTATGATTCTTTCAACTTTCTGTATACAGGAAAATTTTCTTAAAATGTGGCAAAGAATTTATAGAAATATTATACATATATATGTACATTTACACACACACATGTGTATATAATACTAGGACTGTCTGGAAAGTATCCAGCCATGTAATATAAAAAAATAGAGGCATTTATTGCTGCATTTATTTCTGGACAGCCTTTGTATATAATTTATTTCATTCTTTGGCCTTTACACATTGTGAATATTAGTAACAATAAAGTATTAAATTTACATTTCTTAAATCAAATATGGAAAAGGGTTCTTGTATACTATAAAGGAAAACTAACTTTCCAATCCCATTCAGAATCAGAAGAATCCAGCAAAATAAAGCACTGAATTAGCAAAACAGACAAGTCTCTTTAAGACAGTTGCAGGCCAGCAGCAAGTGGTTGTATTTTCCTTGTACAACTTTCCAGTTCTTCCAGCTTTTATTTCATAAAAATAAAGAATGGTGACTTAGAATCATTTTTAATACATAAGGGTGTCTTTCGCAGAACTCTCTAACCAGTAAGTTAGAGAGGAATGCATCTAACATAAGGGTAAATGATCTGCTCTGTGGCACAATTCATACTGGTTCCCCGGGCTTCAGGGAAACGTTTCTCTAGGTGATGAACTTGAAGATGGTTGTCTGGTAGAGAAAAGAATTCAGTTCAAAGAAGCCTAGTTATAATTCTACAAATGAAGGCAATAATTCCCAGGACCTAAATGGCAGAGCAAGTTTACAAATACAATTAATGTAATTAAAAATGAATTAGAATTAATTTCAATATTAAAGGTCCATAAAGGCCTCACTTTCCTGCCTGGTCTAAATGAAAACCCTCCTTTGCCCTTCCATGTACACACTCCCAAGCCAACTTCCATCAGTTTTACAAGTCTTATGACTTATTGTCAAATGTCTCCACTTTAAGAAAGCGTGCATTCAATGCTCTTAATGTAACTGAAGCCTGCATTTCCTGATAGTGACACTTCTGTAGCTCTCTCCAGTAGATTCTGGAATTACTGGGAGAGGAAAAGGGGGCTTCTTCCAACTTCCACAGGCAGCTTCTAAGTCAGTTCTATTTGCTACAGGTCGTAACTTTCTTAAAGGTCCAAATTGTTCACCCTTTCACATACTCATTTCCATTACTGACTGACTTCATGAAAACCAGCCACAAAAATATTGGTAGCTGATTCACATTGATCTTTATCCCCCAAATTTCTGCCACTACTAAATAAACCAGCATTTTAAAAAATGTTATTCCACAGAAACCAGAAAATGTTAAAAGCTATTTGAGGACAAATATATCTTACTTCTCACCGTTCTAAGATTTCTGCTTCCAAATTTTTTCTCTCTAGATTATCATTCACATTTTCTTTCTCTCTCTCTCATCTCTCATCTGTCTATCATAATCTATAAATTTATGTAAGGATATCCTATCCTACCATACATCTACTGCAAAGATATCCTAGTCTTTCTGTACGTCTCCACTTCTGTTCATCTTCTACACCGCCATAGAAATCACGTGCCTAAAAATAAGCCTGATCAGGTCACTTGCTTGTTTAAAGACCTCTGTGCCTTGCCTGTTGCCTATAGCATAACAACCAAATTTGCTGGTAATCTGAACATTTATGATCAGGACACTATCTACCTCTCTAAACGCATCCATTTTTATGCTCTTTCATGGCTTCCTAAACTTCCAATGTACTGACAACTCACTGTTACAAATAAACCAGATGCATCGAAAGTCCCTTGCCATGCCATTACCTTGTCTATTCCACACGGAATGTTTCGTTTGTTTGTTTTTTAACACGTTCATCTATTTATCGTTCATGACCCAGTTCAAACAGTCTCTGCTCTGTGGAAGTGTTTCCAGATTTTGCCACACAGAATTTGTTGTTTCTTCTTTTGTGTCTACATAGTATGTAGTTGATATTTTATCACAACCCTCATCACACTGAAACTTTCATATCTTTTACAGGGTTCTTTAGTCTATGACGTTACTGGGTACAGAGGTAATACTAGCTAGCATATAATAGCAGTTAAATTTATTGAATGAGAATAAATATATCTATTTGTCTAATCTTTCTGAAGAGAAATCTGGCAAACAAAGGCGATTAAATTAATCATAACTTCAACTTAGTAGAAATGTAGAACTCTATCTAGCTCAGTGAAATAGTTTTTTAAAAAGCCCAAGCTATTTGAAAAATACATTAGACCATTATCATTTCTTGGCTGTCCACGCCTCCAGTCTCCACGTGCATTGCTGGGTCATGGGCCTGGTGTCTATCTAGCACTGAGGAATGCAGTACTCTGCCGAGGCAATGGAGGTCAGACCTTTCTTCTCCCCTCCCTTTCGCAGTCTCAACATGTGTGCATGACTTCTTGGGCTCTGAACCTTGAGTTTTTGAAGTACAGGACTGGGCAGATAAGGAAAATGAGATCATGATAATGACAGAGATAACAGTTATCAGTTGAGGGAGGGAGAGGAAGGAAGGACAGCAATGTCTGTGAAGGGGGTCTGACAGATTATTCAGGCACTGAAACCTAGAAATGGCTTTGATGTCCATCATCTGCTAAGCCTGGTTTTCAAACCTTTCCAACAATTCTGCAAGTTGTCTGATAAATTTCAAATACATTTCTGAACAGTATTGGTGATTTCTGTTGCTTAGAATCACGAAGCAAGGTGGACATAAAGATCATATGTTATCATTACACATTCCCCACCCCCCCCACACACACACACACACACGGGGGCGGGGGAGGGAGGACAGGAAGATCAAGAGAGAACAACTTTATTATAATTAACAAAATGAATAAATATTGATACAGTGGCTTCACTTAGACATCTGTAGGATAAAATGTAAAGGAACAACAGTAGTGACAACAATCATGACTTCTCATACAAAGACCCAAGGCTTAGACAATGATCATGTTCAGAAGTGGCCACGGCATTACTTCAAAAATTCTGTTTCATGGTAAAAGTTTTCCTCTCGTTTGTTTTTCATTGTGCTCTTTATTTTGATTACTTTTAACTGTGTGCAGTTTGGTAAATCATCATTTTTAAGTGACCATGATCTAAATTATGTATTTAAAGAAAATCTTTCCAATGTATTCAGGTAAAAATAATTTATAAATATATTTTCTTCTTTTCATCAGTTTAAATATTAAACAAAATGAACATTGTGGAGTATCTGTCTTCACTGCCTGTGCCTAGTGTATTATAATATTTTTATTCATAGAGATAAGGATATATATGTCTATATATATTGGTATAAACAATATTATGTGTTTTAATTTCACAAATAATGTTTCTTGTTAACATCTAATAGTCCAGCTTGCAAAGACCCTCATGAGGAGAATTGATAAAAGATAGCACTGGAGACTTGTCATGGACATGTCTCAGTCAATAAAACAATTATTTTCAATATGCTCAATTTATTAGTAACTTTTAAAATCATCACAGATTGTTTACAACAATATCTTTTCCCTCCCTCCTTCCTTCCCTCCCTCTCTCTCTCTCTCTGTTTCTCTCTTTCCCCCTGCTGTCATCCTAGTCTTGGTACATAATTTTTCTCCTGCTTGCTCATGCCAAGTACCTAGTGCCTCCCAAAAGAAAAAAAGAGGAAACTGTGTGAACATTTCTAACTTTCCATTTCAGGGCTGTATGTCTGGGGAGTATTTTTATAACAATATTCCTGCAAGCAAACAGAGCTGTTTGCAAGTGCTTCCGTATTTGGAAGACAAAAGAGGACCTGCAGATTTAAGCCATTCTAAGACAGGTGAAGAAAGAAAAGGAGATCCTTGTGTGTTGAGATCCTGAGCTATGTGGGTGTGGAGAAACACATTTGTGTAAAACAAAAATGGGAGGAAACAAAATGTTGCTGAAGAGAATGATTTCCAGCTGTGCACTGCAGGAAGTAACTTAATGCTCTTGACCCAGGATGCAGACAAAAAGTTTTATAGAACTAGAAAATCAGTCCAATTTGAACTAATAGCCATCCAGACACAACAATGCTTGGAAGCTGAAAAAAAAAAGGTGAATCCAGTTGTTTAGAAGCAAAACAAAAACAAAAACAAAAAACCCCAAGGAGAGCACATATTCTAGTCCTAGCTCATGTGCACAGGCCTTTCAAATTTGTCTTCTATTGTTGCTTAATTCTTCCCTTTTCAGTTTCCAAAATAAAAGGATATTTTTGGAAGCTTCTGGGTCAGTTTGTCTCCTTTTTTCTTTATAAATCAGAAAAAGTAGTACATGTTTCACTGTGGATTTAATTTTTAGAATTCTTTACTCTGTTCCTTCCAAACAAATTAAAATGAAAATTTAAATATTTTTATTATCATCAGATGTAAACCAGATGCAAGCATATTTTAATGGCTCTTAATCAGGTTTTGCTTATGGAATATCAATATTTACTCTACACAGCAGAATTCTCACTAAAATAAGGAGTTTGAGGCCCACTATGAACTCAAATGCCATCTTAGCTATTTGGCCCAGCCAAGTAATATAAGAATTTATTAGCTTCCTGACAAAGGACATCATTGATCATATTATATCGGGATTACATCATGAATGTGCAGGGACCTAAATCTTAAACATGCATAAGAAAATAACTATCATTATAACCCATATTTCTGGAAGAAAACTAACAGATACACCAGAAGAACCTAACAGTGTATCTCTATAACAGCAAATTCAAGTAAGGGATTTGTACTAAAAATTCCTCCAAGTCCACCAAATACTTTTTTTGAAACTAACTACGCTATGCTTGGTAAATTGAAGTTGGCCATACTACCTCTCAATAAAGATATAAAATCAATGATGACTTTTTGAAATGGAGAACAAAAACAAATTTAACAAAAAATCCTATCTATGGCTAGACTGAATAGATTATTTATTGAATTCCAAATGTATCCCCTCAAAATACAGGTCCCCACTACTCCCACTTCCATTACTTACTGAGTACCTGCTCTAGTCACAAAATTTTCAGTCCTTACAATTTGCCTGGAACTCTAACCACTATCCATTTACAATTAGAATCTATAAACTGCTTTTTAAAAAATGCTCCACTAGTAGAACCGTTACTAAATCACCCTAAAGGTTTTTCAAAATCATATGATAAAAAATAATTATTATAGCTGGGGCACTTATTTAGAATGTTCTAGCATATTGTACCCAAAATATCCACTGAAGGGGTGGCAGCTGGGAAGAAATAGACCGCTTCCAAGCTTCCTCCAATCTCACTTCATCAGTCTCAGTAGAACATATGTTCAGGATCTGCTCTCTTCTGCCTGGCTTCCAAAAATCAAGCCTATAAACTAAATGTCTCTTTAGCAGGTCTGCCTGAAAACTCAAAATGAGAAGTAAAAAAGGCAAAGAAGAAATGCAAAACACTTTTAAGTCACTTAAGATGAAGTTACAGCCTTAATTTGACAATTACCCTACCACAGAGTTGTTTGTAATACAAAAATACACAAATTGAAAATTTTGTGTCTGCTAGCGATTCGAAATATGAAAGTAAAAATATGATAAATCTCTAAGCTGATGGCTGTGCAAGGAGCATAAGCTTCTATTTACAGCCCTCCAACAAAAATATCAGAAGGGGCTCATGTAAGCTTTGATGCATACAATGGCAGCCAGAAAGATGTTATTCCCCATGGGCCCTGCTCTTTAAGGAGTGCTAGACAATTTCTTATCTCTAAAAATGAAACTGTCATAAAACAATAACAACAACAACAACAACATCATCAACACTGTTTTACATTGTGTTCCCCCCTAGTTTAAAAGATCCAGGCGGAAGGGAGAAAAAGGAAGTTACATTCATTTACTTTGCTCTTTTTCATTTGTTTCTATCAGTTGGATTTAGAATTCCTTGGAGCATCATCCTGGATCCTTTTCTTATTCTATTCTCCTCCCCAGATAATCTCCTGCACTTTTAAGACATTTACATACCATCTGCATTGTCAACAGCTCCCAAATTATATCTCCAGGCCAGACAGCTTTCTGAAGCTCCAGGCTTATTTAAGCAACTGTGGGATTGACACCTTCATTTGTATGTCTCTTGAGCATCTCCAACTTAATCTACCCAAAGCAGAGCCAATGATTTCCAGTGCATCAGCTCCCCCTCCCCACCCACCCACACCACAGAAACCACTCCTGAGTTTTCTCTAGCTCAACACTTTACTTTACCCACCCAAGTGTCCCATACAATGACAAAAACAAACAAAAAACTAGAAGTTTTTGTTGATACCATTCCATCACTAAATACCATTCTAATGCCAAAAATAATTTCAGTCTGCAGTGCCACCACCACCACCAAGACTTGAGGCCAAGTTACAAGCTTTTAACATCTGGACTCCTGCAACAGCCTATTAAGTGGATTCCTGATTACTCTGCCTTTCTTCAATCCATTTTTAACAAAATGGATTTTTCTCAAGGTGTAAAACTGATCAGGTCACTCATCAGAAAATCTTTCAATGTATTATAATTGCGCCTAGGTTAAAATCCAAAATTATTATATCCTTTCATCACTTCAAGGAATACTGCCTTTAAATAGTTTCTAGAACAAGGCTCTGTTTTTCCCTTGCTGGGATCTTTGCCTAGAACTCTCTGCTCTTTAACTTTCCTCCACTCTTCATACCTTCCTATCTTTCACAAGTGTTCCTTCCTGTATCTTATTTCTTCTGATATTTTTTCCAACCTTTTCTAAATAGTCCCCCATCACAATTCCTAATTATGCCTTACTTTTCCTGTGTAGCACCGATGTCAATGCATAATTTTATATAATAATCATTTATCCAAGGTCTATCTCCCTTGCTGAAACAGAACCCCATAACAGAAGAAGGCATGTTTCTTCTATTTATTTCAGCTACTACTGTATTCTCAGAGGCTGGCCAGGGATGAACACATAAAGGTGCTCAAAAATCTCCAATGAGAGACTGATCTTAGAATTTGGGGCATAAATTGTGTGCTTGTTATGAAATGGAAAACTTTCTTTTGTCAAAACATAAGAATAAAATATGAAAAAAAAAGCAAAACATAACAAAAACATACAAAATACCCCACAGATACACTTCTTTTATTGTTTTGGTGACTTGACAACACAGATGATGTTAGAATCAAGGGCTAAAACCAATGTTTTCTTAAAATTTATTCTGTTAATTTTTCTGCTTAAGCCCAAATTCCTACTCTCTGAGTAGTTTCTCATCTTCTGTCTTGGAAAATAAACAAAACTGTCTTCTGTGTTTTATTGTGAGTCACTTTGAATTCTCCCTGAAATTAAGCTGGTTTGGTTGATAAATCAGAATTTAGATTGATTGATGTGTTTCCTAATACCCCAGTCTATTCTCTCCAACATCCCCCTCAAAAAACAAAACAAACAAAAAAACTGGAAGATATAAGTGTATGGTTCTAATAAATACAACGTTAAAGTTATGTTCACTGCTGAGCTGCTTCTGGAACTTTTATATTTCATTATCTCTTTCAAATTGTATCAGGTCTTAGTCTGATCCACAGAGTGAGGACTTAGAATGAGGGTTACATAAAAAATAATAAATAAATAAATAAATAAATAAACACTCCACAGCTAACTCAAGCATCTAATTCTATTTTATGCTTTAAAAGCACATTCTATGCAGCTTCAGTATCTGTAGAAATACTTGTTTTATAGACAAATTTTTTTCAAAGTGAGATTTGACAGTGTTTATGGCAAAACACTTTGTTCTCTGGCAGCTGTTTGAACACACATACAAATATGCAGGAAAATTCACAAATATTGTTTGCTCTTATAACCGAAGTGAAAAATCAGCATTTTACAGTCGTTTAGCATAGTGTTGCTAATAATAATTTTCATTTACCAAGCACATATGAACTCTCAGATATAATGAGTTTTTGTCATAACTTTGTTTTTGCCTTTTTACCAACATTCTCTGGCCACAAATCTCTAAGTTTCTTGAAAACAGAAGTCATAATTTATTAATTTTTCTATTCTCAGAGAAGACTAGTGTCACTAATCACAAATAGGTGCTCAGTAAATATTCATAAAATTAGTAAAGACCTCAGAGATTCTGTGAATTAATTTAGTCACACCAATTCTAACTTCTTTTTTTTAAATTCTACATCAAGTAAGTATATTTGTTCTGGTTTGGCAGATCTGAAACAAGCAAACAGAAACAAAACTAAAAGCCAGGAGCCTTTTTGTCACATGTACTGTTAACATTTGTTTGAGTAACGCAAGTCACCAAGCATAATAAATGTGTAGCACTGAAGTTTACAAAGTATGAGTATTTTCACCTCTCAATTTTCACAATAAAACTCTTAGATGGGATAGGCATTTATTATCTAAATTTTATAGATAAAATAATGGATGATCAGTAATGACAGATAATTTTCTTATTCTAGATCTTGTGTTTTTCAAATGCAATTCCATTTCTCCTTTGACTATATGTAACACATATTCATTGAATTCTTCCAACTGTTGAGGCACTTGGCTGTGCAGTAACTATGTAAGAACAAACAACGCAGGCAGTCCCTGACTTCACAGAACTTCCAACAGTGAGGGAAAAAAAAAAACTGTATGATATAATTTCTGTATAAGTTTTATTACAAACATTTCAATATTGCACATAGTAACTAAAGAACCAGGGTTGACAGACAACGGCAAGGAGAAAAAGTTCAAAGATTCTTAAAGTGAGTGTGGACCAAGATCAAGCCCAGAGGATGAGCCAAGGTAAGCGTGGATCCACGTCCAAAAACACCAGTTTCAGTTAATCTTTACCTCACATGCCTAGGCAAAAATCCGGAACCTAGGCTCGGATAGGAAAACTTAAAGATAGGGGTCTAGACTAGAAAAAGGATGTGATTTTGAGTCCACTGTTTGCAAAGGAACAAATTCTGTATTCTACCTCAGGGCCAGAGGTAGATTTTAGCACGCAGTCCATGCACAAAGGCAAGATGGCTCTATAACGGGCTGCCCTAAAGGTCTGAGGAAGTCACCACGCCATTCCTAAAAACTAACTTATGATTTTCAAAATTAGAGAATTTTGATAAACTACTTTCCAAATGTGATTAAAAGGAGCTTACTACTGCTCACTAAAAATATATCCAAAATGTTCCTGATTTTGTGTTGTTTTTTTTTCCCTCACAACTCATGGAATTTCTCACAACTCTTATACTTGAAAGCATTTTTGTTTTCTCCAATTATTAGTAGGTATTAAGACAATAACTTATCATCACCAATTTTATGTTCTTTAATAACTTCAATTTCTTTGAAATGTTTTAATATTTTTTAGTTATCCAGAATGAATAGCACTGTATTTTCATTACAAATATTTCCAGATCTTCAAAAAATGTTTTATCTTCGATGAATTTCAGACGCAAATAGAAAAAAGAATATGATTCTTTATAACTTGGAGTGATACTAGCTGTCCAAACTTAAACTTATTCAGTTCCCATTCTGCTTGGCAGTCAAACTGATGGAGTCTAGAATATATATTATTGGAAATGAAGGAGAATATCTCTGTAAGTGTCCAGGGATGCTAAGCCTTTAGAATATTAATCTTATAACAAGCATGATATCCAAAATAAAACATGCTTGAAAGATGTTACAGAAGGTGTCTAACTGTTCTACAATTAAATATTCCTAATCAGTTTCCTTTTTCAAGACTATCACTCTAGCAAAACTCCATCCACTTCTGAGTTTTTATAAGCCACACACATGATACACTCTTATTTATACTCTCTAGTACTTTAATTGCATGGTAGCTAGAGCTCTTCATTTCTAATGTCTAATGAGCTCTCAGATTACTATGGTATCACAAACTATTTTTTTTCTCTCCATACTTGCACACAGAATAATTTTTTTCATCATCTTGTTTTAGTGTCATGAGATTTTTGTTTATAAAGTAAATTGCTCTTCAGTTTTATAATATGAAATTTCTGATTTGTGTCTCTCCATTTCTTTAACTTCCTCTCTCTTTATATCTTTAATAACATTTTATTTATTTTGTACTACTGGTTAATGTAATAATATATTATATCATCTAATAATCACATCTATATACTATACCCTGGATTAGTTTGGAAGTGAAATATATATATTTAGTGGATTCAGTCATGTCAAGACAGTCAAAGGTTGGTCATTTTTCCTATCGATACTTAATTTCATGATTGCCACTAGGTAAGTTTATGGCTAGAAATTACAGAGTCTAATATCTCAAAAGATAATTATATTATTCAAAATATTAAAATATTTATAGAGTTGATTGTAGGAAGAGCTTAAACTCAGACACACATAAAATATTAAAGAACCATAATGATTCCCTCAGGGTCTTAAATGTATTCAAAACTTAAGAAGGTCAACTTATTGAATGAGATGTTTTCAGTATACATACATGTATTTATTCACTCACCTAACTGTAAGCATTAACTGGTCCCAAGCATCCTGAAACAACAGATTTAAATAACATTTTCAAAATACTATATATTTGCTTGGCTACAACAAACATGTCTGGTAAAGTGTTACTCTTCAGACTTAGAGTTACGTATTTTGTCTACCCTGTGAGTAACAGAGGCTTATAAAACATGTTTATGAAACAGATATGGAGCTTTAAGATTTCCAGATACTCATAACACTATTTGTTAATCATCTATTTCTCTAATCTAAATCAAAAGCTTATTTAATAATGTATCTGTAATGTAATCAGGACCCAAGAAAGTGTTCAAACAATAATTGATAATTGACTCAGTTAATGAGTGACTAATACATTATCCACATCAACTAAGCTGTATTAATTTCTCTACCTGAATTGTTCCCCACAGGTCTAAATTTAGTATTTCCTTTAAAACTCAGCTCAAAATCCATCTTCTTGATAAAAAAGAAAATTTGCCATCTTTTCCTATTTTTCAATTAATCTGTATCATACAATTTATCATTTTAAAATGTTTTTTTATTATTTTTTGTACACATACTCATTAGAAAAAAATGTTTTCTACCTGTTTTGAATCTCCAGAATGTCTAGCATATCACTAACTCTCTTTCATTCACTTACAGTGTATAAACATACATATCACACACATATGCATATGTGTGTGTACATGCACAGCTCCACATATTAAAACCTATCAGTTGGGTGAAATTTTCTACAAACAACATGTTATTATTTAAGGACCGTAATATATTCATTCATTCATTTACTTATCAAAATTTATGGAGTGCTTACTATACACAAGACAAGGCTAGCCTTGGGTTTGTCAATGGAGTTAGTCATCTCTGTAACATTTCTCAGTATCTACCTAGAGCCTTGCACACAATTCAAACAAACTCATTCAATAAGAAGATGAGGTGTCTGTTTTCAAAGTTTATTTATTCTGCACTGTTATTTATCATTATTAACATAAGGCATTCTCTTTCAACACAGGGTGTTATTACTAAGCAAAAAGTATGTACTGCTTTATTTATTTTTAATACTGAGTACTAGTTTTCTTTTCTCTTATAATCAAAACTACCTGGACTTTTCCACTTTGAAAAATGTTCAGTTTTAGCTACAGCTGAATAGAGAAAGTAAAGCCTGAGCAGATGGCTGTCAAAACACCAATGACTACATACTAGGGCTGAGAACTTGCACACAAAAATGTGCAACTTGGTACACAGTAGACTTCTTTCATGTAAATGCCAAGGGACATCTGGCTTGAAAATTCTGCAAAATCAACTTGATGCTATTCTATATTTGCTCTTTCACGAATATTAAATTATACCAGCATCTGCTAGACTCCCTCACAGGGAAGGCCGTGTTCTCAAAATCTTTTCAAACCCTAGTGTTTCACTTTCCAACACCAGAAAACATCTGGGAGCTGAATCCTGACTTACACAAAGTATATCACTTATATGAACAAAATTATTTGAGAAACAATTTATGTCTGAATGAGTTAATGTATCACTACTCAAAATAAGTTCTCCTTTCTCTAATAAAGCACAGATATACTAATTGCTGATAAACAGCTTCTTCATTGAGTTTTTTCTAAATTAGTAGCTACTACATTCATCTTTGCTGCTAGACTCAATTTTCATGCACATTTGAACTGTCCAATGCAAAAATACTTTACCACTGTGCTACTTGCAAATTGAAAATATACTTGGTTGAATTAGAATGTTACACAACCTAACAGAGAAATCAACATTCTGCAAATTTAGTAGATATAGTCTGACTTTAGTTAGCACAGAAACTTTTTGTATCTGACCAAAGTACCTATTCCATTCTGCATGAAAAATAATTGATATCATGATTATAATTTCACACAACCTTTCATTCCATTCCATGTCATATTAATAATAAAACTATGAACACATCTTAGGTAAAACGGTCTACAGAGAGAGGAAGTGAAAGGCATTTTTTGATAAGGTAAGTCAATAAACTCAAACACAAATTCTAGTTGATGGCTAAGTCTGACATACACAAAGAAATACATAGATGGTTAATAAAATTTCACATGTGTGCGTGTGTGTGCAGGTGTGTGCACAGCAAATGCATTTCTATGGCTGAATCTGCACTACCTGTTAAGTGCAGCACGATTGGGAAATGACTATAAGGCTGAAAAAGAGCAAGTACTTTGTTCCACTAAAAAGAACTCACTGTACATTTTCCTGTGGCTCCATAATGTCATCAGAAGGCTCCAAACGCAATTTCCTTAACTGAGCAAAAGCCGCCACAGGTATAGTGTACCCCGCCTCCACCCTGACCACAGAGCTCACTTCGCTGCTGCTCAGCTGCTATGAAACTTCCCATTTCCCATTTAAAATGCATGAATTTGCACATCATACGGAAAGCAGGAAAAAAATGGTTTTCTTGATTTAAATTTTTTTCAATTTAATTTTAATTCTGATACGATTGGTCTCTTTTCTCCACGGATCCTTCTTAGGTATGATTTCTCCTTGACCTACTAGCAAAGCAATTGATGAAGAGAGTAAATCATAGCTATGCTAAAGCAAAATGTGGTATCTCCACCTTTATGAAAAAAATAACTGTTCTCAGAGCACCGTTTTTTAAAAAAAATCCTTAATAAAAATAAAATTCATAATTTAAGCTTGTAATTTTATAAAGTAGTACCCTGTGTCTGAATACATACTCTTTTATGTGCGAAGACAAAGTATATGAAGATTGCACTTTTCTCAGAAATGTACTTACTACAAGCTAACAAGCAACCCAAGAGTGAGGGAATTTAAAAAAAAAAAAAAAAAGACCTTTTTTGTAATTGGAAGTGAAAGGTCTACTTTATGCAAAAATAGCAGAAATGCATATTTCATTTAATTTTTACATTTTACACTATCTCTAGTCTCTCCTTTCTCAATGACTAAAACTAAATTAAAGTCCTCAACAGATTCACACAGATATGGACACTTTCTATCAGTATGTGTAATAGGAGATGACTGTCATTGCCAGGTTCATTTCTATTACAGTATGAACCCCAAAACTATTTAGCACTAAATTAATTTTTAAATTTTCAGATGTTAGAAGAAAGTATTCCCTATAACTTTTTATTTTGATTGACTTTAAGCACACTTCTGCTTAATCAAAAAATGGAAAGATACTGGATATACCATTATCATCATGATATAACATGTCATGATAATTTAGTATGTCCAACATTCCTTGGGCATACTATATTTCCTCTAGAAATAGAGAAATTTTTTTCCATATCATTTGATGTATTTATCTTATATATTCTCTATATAACATTGTACGTAGGTAGATTCCCAAATTGGGGTTGTGTTTAAGATCTACATTAAATTTCTGAATTATGTTGCTTTTAATATACATCAACTCTCACAAATGAATGGAAAAGGTAGAGCACTTCTTCCAAACTATTGCTGAATCAGCTTCGGAAGGAGTCTTCCAATCTGAATAACTTGCTCTTATTCAGGCCCCACTACTCATTTGGTCATTATTACCTGGCTTTGGAGCAGTCAGACTGTATGTACTCATCTATCTGTTCCCCCAAAACAAAAACAAAGCAAATCAATAAAACACACGTATATGTATATTAAGCACTTATAACAAGCACTATGATACAGAATGAATGACAAAGACAAAAATAATATTGATACGGATTTAGTACTTGATGAGCTAACAAAGAGCATGACACATGACTTACATGGCAATAAGTAAAATCAAATATATAATACCAATGGATAAGTGATATATGTTAAAAGGGAAGGCATTTAGAGGAGTGGACTGAATGAAGCCGGCAAGACTAGGGATAGCACAGCAAATTAGGGTGCTACTCCAACAATGCAGGCAAGATAGAACCATGTCTGGAGGGTACTGATAATAGGTACAGAGAGGAAACATTTGTTTTATTAAATTTATTGAGGTGACATTAGTTAAAAAATTATAAGGTTTCAAGTGTACAATTCTGTAATACATCATCTGTATATTGCATTGTGTGTTCACCCCCCAAAAGTTTAATCTCCTTCAGTCACCATATATTTGACCCCACTTTGCCCTTTTCTACCTTTCCCCACTCTCCTTTTCCTCTGAACCACTGTAGTGCTATCTATGAGTTTTCGTTGTTTGTTAGTCTTGTTTATTTGTTGTTCAGTTTTATGTCCCACATGAGTAAAATCATATGGTTCTCTACTTCTGTCTAATTTCACTTAGCAAGGATCTTAGATTCTCAAGATCCTTGAGAAAAAGAGGAAAATTTTAAGAGATTTTAAGAAGGTAGTAATCAATGAGATTGGTATTTTTTTTTAAAGTTGAGGGTAAGAAAGAAGGAAGACTCAAGAACAACCCCCAAGTTTCTTTGATGACACTCAGGTAGAGAATATAGAAAGGGTAACAGATCAGGTTCAAGGTCTAGGCCTGGAAGTCTCCAACATACAATAGAAACGAATACCAAGAAAGTGTTTACAGGTACACAGTGAAACTCTATAAACCACAAGAGAAGCAGTATGGAATTCAGAAGAACACTGGTATGTAAGAATTATGCATATTCTTTAAAGGATATCTAGAACAAACCCAAAGGGCAGAAAAATAACTAGAAGGAAGTGTTGTCTCAGAAGTCAATGGAAGAGAATCCTCAATGAAATAGAAATTGTTCAGACACATTAAATGTCACAACAGATTCAGAAGGATAGAACAAAATCTCGACTAGATTCAGAAAACAAGGACTTACTAGTGAACTTAAGAAGAGCTTTATAGAGAGATGCCAATTGTAAATGCAGATGGTCATCAGCTGAGAAGTGAATGAACACTGGGTGGGGGCAGGTAGGACTTAGATGCAATGGAAGGTAGTGTACATTATTTTGGTTGTTCTATCTTTAAAAAGGGGAAGAATTTAGCAAGTGTAATACTGAATGGAAAGAACTAATAGGGTGGCATACAGAAAGTACAATGAAGAGAGAAGAAAGAAAATGCATGGAGTGGGACCTGATTATGGGCCAATGTGTCAGTCAATGTTGGCATATATATGCAACTAGTGTTCTCAAATATCTAAACTGGAACTAAATAATATTAGAATTCACCTTACTTTTGAATACAATGGTGTTTTGATTCTATTTAGTTTTTTTGAGATATTATTCTGCCTCCCTCCAAGTATTCTGTGTCCTGAAAAGAAGTTCTCTTTGAATAGGAAAGTTGGGTAGGTGTTTTCTAGATATCAAAACTGTTTTCTTTCCTTTTTTATTGATGCATAATTGACATATATCAGTTCCAAGCATATGAGGGCTGTCCAGAAAGTATCCAGCCATGTCATATAAAAAACAGAGGCATGCATGGCTGGACCTTTTCTGGACAGCCGTTGTACAGTATGATAATTCAATATCTATATACACTGCAAAATGATCATCACACTAAGTCTCGTTACCATCTGTCCCCATCGAAAGTTACAAAAAAACTTTTTTCTCATGCTGAGAACTTTAAGATTTACTTTCTTAGCAACTTTAAATTTTGCAATATATTATTATTGATTATAGTTACCATGCTATACATTACATTTCCATGACATTTATTTTCTTTTTTTATTGAAAGGGAAAGTCTACAGCTGTGAGTTATGTTAAGAAAAGCTTTTGAAGTATGATGATTTTATTGGGCTCTCCCCATTTATCTACCTATTGATTTTGTCAACATTTATCAAAATCTAAGAACATGCTGACATTGTATGTCAAAGTACTATGTTTAAAAGTGATTAAAGTACAATTTCTTAAACACCAAGAAAAATTTGCAACTGAGAATGAATGTATAACATGCATATCATTGAACACTTAATTTTAGAATAAATGAGGGTTTAGGGTGGTGATGAATACACAATCAGAGATTGCCAATAGATGAAATTTCTTCTGAGTTTCATTAATAAGTAAAAATGTACAATAAGCAAATATGTGCATTATGACATTAATTTTAAGTAAAACAAAACAGATCCTAAGCCTTAGAACCCTCAAAAATGTATAATGTTATCTTAAAGCTTCCTGAAAGATTTTTTTTTTTGACCTTACACAGTTTTATTTATATACTAAATAAATAACAGGCAAAGAAGTCAACAAATACTCAGAGCAAACCATCCAACCAACAAAACAACAAGAACAACAAAACCACTTAGACTCTACCCCTCAGTTTATTCCTTGCAGGAGAGATTTTTACTCTCATGGTTAATTTTCACTGCTGTTTCCTTACTAATACTTTTTAAAGCACTACAAACCTTCAAGTTCATAAAGCTGCCTGACATGTCTTACGGCCTATTTTTGGTCCATGGCTTACTTAAAACCACATTCTAGAGGAGTCTTTTTCATTTGGAAACAGAAGTAAGTAGCATCCCAAATTAGTACTCTTCTTTTTGTAAAACCTGGAATCCTTAAAGAAATACATGTATTTAAGTGGAGGAACACAGAAAGTTTTTTTGGCTTTCTTCCCCTTGGCTATTTACTACTCTCTTCTTTCTTTATCCACAAGTTCTTATCAGGGCAGGACACACTTCCAGTTACAAAAAAGGCACTTACAGTTTCCTCCTGGGAAAATAATACCTGTTCTTGCCTGAACTATTCAAAGGGAGACTCAGGGCATTCTTTCTCCTACCTTTTTTTTCCTTCAAAGCTACTAAATCGTGTGGCTACAGAGCTAACTACACTATATATACTCGTGTATGTGTGTTTGTAGCAAATGGAAGAAAAATAACAGGAGAGAGCTTCTTAGCACCTTAATCTAGAACATTATTATTTCTAGAATTATGTGCATCTTCTGTGTGGTTTAAGAAATAAGCTCTGTTACATAAAGCATGCATTTAATTCTACTGGCCTATAATCTGCTTAAAATAAATGAAAATTTAATTTTAGCATCTGAATAATGTACCTTTCAAAATTATTTTAACTTTTGTATAAAAAAGTCAACATTGCAGAGTAGTCAATTCACAGATAAAATATTTCTGATAAGTATTGAGCATATGTTACACAGTATTTATTTGATAAATAACAATATTTATTTGATAAATAAATATTGCATAATAATAAGCTACATACTCAACATTTTGCTTGCTGAATGAGATATTGTAATTTAGCAACTGGGATTCTACTTTAATCACATGGATTTTAATTCAAAAACTGAGATTTAAGCCCACTATACATTGAAGTATGAGTACAAATCCCAAAAGAGAGCTTCAGAGTTACTAGGGAATTAAGTCTGTGGCATTATTTTTTCAATGAATCAGTCATGAGAAATGAAAGTTATTAATAAGATTATCATACTAAGAGATACAGTTTGACAAAAGTGATGGACACTTTTCGAGGTGAACATTCCTTACACTTGTGGCCAAGAACAGCTTTGGTCCCAAATACTTCTGGTTACCTCTCTCCTAGGACTAAGTATGAAGGTTACCTCTCTGGAAAAATGATCCCAGAGGAAAAACACCTACTTATTCCTGCATTTGATACTGCCCCAGCGAAACAGCTGGCTCTCTCCCTAGCCATCCAGTGGAGCTCTCCTCACATCCACAGTTGTCGATCATCTCAATCAAGTCATGTTAGGACCTCAAAGTGAAATGTTAACAGCAAATACAAATATGCAAATTTTTTAGTAAATAGTACCTTATATAAAAGGGCCAAGATTAAACAGAAAAATAAAGACAAAAGATTCACAAAGGACTTAGAACATTTTTTTAAAAATGAAAGAAATTGCTAATATTCCTGGAGAGGTTCAAGAAGAGAAAAATAATAGAATGGTATGAAAAAGGAAAACTCCAAATATTTCTAAAATAATGCTTCAGTACAAATTTTGGAAGACAAGGTTGAATAAACTGCATATAAAAAAGAAAAAGAGACCAGAAGATGAGGAGAAAGATGATATATGAGGGCTGTCCAGAAAGTATCCAACTAAGTAACATGAAAAATAGAGGCATTTATGGATGGATTTTTTTCCAAACAGCACTTGTAAATCATCAATACAAGGTGGCCAAATGTGACTAAAAGGAGCTTCAAAAAGATAGAAGGGAGGAATAAATTAGAATTTATATTTTTAAAAAGTAGGGAAATTAACCAAGTAAAGGAATAACTATATAGACTAAATGCATACCTATATGTACTAAGTATTTATACTATTTTGGATAAAAATTATTTGAACAAGAAAGAGGAAGTGGTGGATTCCTAGATAAGGTGGTTCCAATGTGGGAAAACAGTACAGCAGGCCTAAAGGACAATCAATTCAAGTTCAGGCAGAACACAGAAAATTTAGGACAAAGAGCTCTAGAGAAAAGTGAGGCTATTTAGAGAAATTAATATGTTGAAATATTTGTAAAGGGGGAAACAATATGATAATTCCAAGTAGTATAAGAAGTACACAAAGAAATAAAAACCCAGGAAAATAGCTCTCAAGATAGAACATGTAAACATGAAATAGTATATGTTTTAACATTGGACATTATTTATAAGATAGGTACTGACTACTTAAATAAAATTGTGATATAATTATATTAAAGGATAGACAAGGAAGATGGGCTATAAGAAAGTTAAATTGTGATTTATAAAAATAAAATGTCAACTGATAAAACCTAAAATTGACAAACTGAGAAATAAGAATAAAAACCTACCATCAAAAAATAGCAAAAAAATATTAATATTAGACACCTAAGAAAAACATAACTAGGAACTGGGAAGAGGTGGTTAAAGGTGTTTTGTTTTATATCAAGCTTCTTACTTTTCATACTTGTGTGTTTTATTTTAAAAAACTAAAATATTTTATAATTACAAATCTCACTAATCCTTTTCTTTAATTTTTATATCACTTTTAACATATCATATCAATTCTTCCTTTTAATTTAACATTTCTGATTTTTCTCATATATGCAATTTTGCCATCAGATTAACTTCCTGATTATTTTCAACCTTAGAGTTACTTACTCCATATGCTTCTTAAAGCAACATAAAAGATTATGTCTTCTTTTAATAAGTCTTTTCCTAAAATACTTCATTTTTGTTTCTTGAAAATCTTACTCAGTGTGGCACCATTATTTCACAACCAATTCCAACTTAAAATAGCAAAAATATTGCATAATGTCCAACACACCTTTCTTATTCTTGTTCCAAGGCAACTAGATTTAATCAAGAAATATTCTCAATTTATTTTTTTTCTGTGCAGAATAGGTAGTAAAACCCCTTCAAAATGTTCAAATCACATAATGGAAATAGATGCCATCAGAAACAAAACTGCTGGTTTCAGGGTATTAGGTATTTCTGTGCATATATTTTGATTTACAGGATCTAATGTAAGACAACTGCATTTGCTTTTATTCCCCCCTTGATGCTTTTTTAAAAAAATCTAATGCCACAGCTTGGGGTCGATTCCCAGCCAGGGACCGCCCCCCAAAACAAACAAAAAATCTTTAAATATCTGAGATGACAGCCCTCAAAAGATGTCATTCTTCTTTTTAAATGGCCAATTTTCTCTTTAATAGGATAAATGAAACAATGGCTTTAAGAAAATCACTTCATCAATTTTAAAGCAGAAAAAAAAGTCCTTGTTTAAATTAACACTTCAGAAACATACGTTATCATAGGTGCTATGAATCATGGCAGTATATGCCTGGCACATGGCATATGCCTAGTAAATGACAGCTATTAGTATCACCTTTATCATCCTCTCGGATGATGCATCTCAGGCAATTATGAAAAATAGTTTTTAAAAAGTAATATATTATACCTTTGAACAGCATGATTTTTCCAGACTTTATCTCACCAAATGCAGCTGCCAGATGCCAGGCATGTTTACACAGGCCTTCTACCTTTCAAAATGCAATGTTGAGCATAGGTACGTAATGTATAAATATGTACTCACTCACTAAAATCAATAGCATTCTTATACACAAAACTTTCAAACTGGGAGACCATAATAGGAACATTTATTATATAAAAACCATAGTGACTCACTTAGTGTAGGAGTAAACAAAATGTTTTAACTTAAAATCGAAGTGAATTGCTGAACTCAGTAAAAACCAAGATAAGTTCAACAGATTCTGAGTTAAAAATTTTTTTAAATTAAATTTACTGGGGTGATAGTGGCTAGTAAAATTATATAGGTTTCAAGTTTTTATTTCTATAATACATCTTCTATATATTGCATTGTGTATAAAAATCTTTAAAATAATTACTCATGGTAAATTTGCTTGCAGTTAATATACGCTAAGATTATTCAGGAAAAACACTCAGTTTTCATTTTGATTGTTTAAGTGGCTACATAAAATGTAACTAAACATAATTCTGTTTTGTGACTCATAAGAAAGTCTGAATGGAGTTGCTGAATTGCTTATTTAGTATATTTTAAAATATTTATAATATATCATATATACAACTTCTACATAACTGAGTTATTTATCTCTAGTGAAGAAGAAACTGAGTATTTTTTATTTCAGAATCTTTTTCTTCCTTAAATCACATTTTAAAAATTGGTATATGCCATATACCAATATATTATATATGCCATTGTATATATGTGTGTGTAGGAAAATGAACAAATGTATATTTGTGCAATTTCAATGCGCTATCATAAAAAAATCTTAATGTGTTCTCATCATAATATTATCGATATATTATCATAAATAAAAAAAACCATATAACCATTACCTAGGTCAAAATTGAGTATTTCCCATACCCTACAATCCACCTTCTCAATCCCTATTTCCACCTTCCCCAAGGAACTATTGTCATGACTTCTAACATGCCAGTTGACTCTATTTTTTAATATTATAGAAATAGAATCATGTACTATGTACTCTTAAATGTCTAATATCTTTTGCTCAGCATTATGTTTGAGGATTCATTCATGCTGTCAAGTGTAGCAGTTGTTTGCTCATTTTTACTGCTGTATAGTATTCCTTATGTGACTAAACCACAAAATATTTATTCATACTAATACTGATATAATTGGCTAGTTCCAGCTTTAGGTATTATTATTATTAGTGCTTCTCTGAGCATTCTTGCATGTATGTTTGGCACACAGGTGCACACATTTCTCTCAGGCATATGCCCACAAGTCAAATTGTAGCATCATAAAGTATGCATATATTATCATCAGGAGATAATGCCCAGGAGTTTTCCAAAGTGGTCTATAACACATACCTGTTTTTAAGTGTTTTTATGTCTCAAATGAATCATAGAGAATTGTTTGGCTCTGTCTGGTAATTCAGATAATGGTTTTTGATCTATCAGGCATAATAATTTAAAATTATATTTCATTTTATTGTTACTGTTGTCACAGATGAAACTTTAAACTGTTCTTCAGCTATACAAAGGATTCTGTGGCATTCAGAATTTAAGCCACAAAGTGCAAAAGAAAATTTCTCTGTCAAATACTGTATGCTATGCAGACAGGGCCTGATTCTTCTAAACAAACCGAAAAAAAAAAAAAAAAACCCTCCTGCTGATTAAAGTACAGACAAAAGTGGTGGCTTTTCTCAGTTGGATGCAAGCATATATATAGTACATCACAGTTCCTATTGTCTCCAATCCAAATTTCTACTACAGTCAAAAGCTGGAATATAGAGTACAAATAGCAATTTAAAAATGCACACAACTGCAAAAATAAGCAAACTCAAGATGCATAAATAAACTTGCAAGTTAAAAAGTTGTATTTTATGCATTATTTGCAATTGCTTGTGTAGACTACATATAAAGAAATGCTATGATTAGAAACAATGAGGATTACTATATTTATTAAAAGTACCTTCCTTTGATAGTCATACAAACAATAAAAAGTAGGACATGTTTAAAACCCTATAGTTAGAATATTAAATTTCCTAATAAAATTAGAGTTCAAAAGAATCAATAAAAATATTCATAAAGAAGGTGCATTTCCTACTATATATTTAACATTTTTAATGCTTCTCTTAGTGAAATACTATGGATATTATTATATTAAGTATTTTTTTAAATACAGTGACAATCCGTAAGACAGACAAACTGTGGAGAAAAGCAAGGGCAGTTTGAAAGGCTGTATATTTCATTTTCCTTGGAATTCAGAAGTGAGGCCCCTTTTTTCTCACTCTCTTACTGCTGTCATTTTATACCAGGGCCTCTTAGATTGGACACATAATGTTGGTAAACTTGAGTAAAGACACTGACGATCCTGGTCAAGCTAAATGTGTACTATGTGTGTTTTTAAAAGGGGTGGCGGGGTGGGTGCAGATATGATAAGACTAATTAAAATAACATCTCCTTAACATTCGTGTTTTTGGTTTGCAACTCCAAATAAGATTATCTGCATTTTTAATCTCTCACTTTGTATCCTTCAGTTAATATGCTTACATTTTTACTGATAAATGATCTATACTGAATTCAATTTCAGACAATAAGGTACTCAGGTATTTTGCAAAGTATTTATTGGTTACTTCAGAGCAAGTTCCATTTAATTCCTATTTGAATAGATTCCTGAGTTATATTTCAAAGCATGAAGGCCTGAAAATTCTCCATGACAGAATATAATACCAGATACACTCATATCTGGTTAGAGTCTATTGACAACATTGAACATTTATTATTTCATATTCCTTACATCCTTACTTTTACATAATTATGTTATCAGGTCTATCGGCTAGCTTTTATATTCCTTGGTTTAAAGATGAGACACTAAGTAATTCCACCATGGTCAAATATCTAGTTAAGTAGGAGAGCTGGACACATGTCTACCTGACTCCAATGAAATATGGAGTAAGAATATTTAACCTGCAAATTAGAAGCCCAGACCTAAATATCACTTTTTTTTCCATTTCAAAATGCTCTTCAAGAAACAAAACCACAATGTAGCTCACTGTGCAGAGAAGTGAGGGCGCCTTTCTTCTGCTTTGAAGTCAGAAAGCATAACTTTAGACAATGGCAGAATCACTAATGGGACACTTGAAGGCAGTTCTTACATGAATGGCGTCTTGTGAAGCAGCTGAAATCTAGGTGACAGAATGATGCAAAACTCCAAGTTGGAACTATTAAATGCAGTTCCTGGTACTCAATAAATTGTCACTCAATAAATATTTGTGCATGAATAAATAATAAACTCTAAAGGGCAGAACCTAGAACTAACTTGCCCATTGAAGTGGTATAAGAGCAGAGGGGACAAACCCAACTCCAGGATTGGCTAGGTTGTCCAAGTCAGTGTAGAAAGTACAGAAGAACCAAATATCAGATAGGAAAACATGGTCTATAGAAGAAGTACTCATGTCACTCCCTTGCTCTTCCAATGTACTAGATGTCTCTCTTCCTGCCTTCCGTTTGCACAGCTGGATCGCCTTATGCCCCTTTCAGAAAGCAGAACCAATTACACAGCAACCTTCTTGTATCTGCAATACCAATACACACCAGCATCTGTCCGTACCTACTACTTCCCTTCTTGTTGCTGCAGGTGAAATAGTACTTTTTCTAAGACCAAGCTCTCCACAGGGGGTCTGTGAAGTCTGTATCACAACCTCTCCCACTTTCTCAAGGACTTTGCTCCTGCAATTATCTTCTCTTTCCTGAACCATAAGTCTCCTTTTCTGTTGGATTCATTTATATCAGTTTATAAGACACAACCTTAAAAACAAAACAAATGCATAAACAAATTCCTTAGTTCCTCTCTTCCCTGCCTACCGCTACATATTTCTTCTCCCCTCCAGAGAAAAACCTGATTTAAAATTTGTCTACTGTTCTCTCCCATTCCCTTAACTTCATCTAATCCTCCTTCTAATCTCACAGAAAATATTCTTGTCAGGCATTAATCACCTCCAAAATCCCAATTCACCACTGGATGTGAATCTTCTACAAAATTAGACAACACTGACCATGTCCTATTTGTTGATGTATTTTTGTTTCTTTCCTTCCACAAACTACACGCTCCTAGTTTCTCTCAAACCTTAATAACTATCCCATAATGGTCTGATTTATTATTTCTTATCCTTTTGCTAACAACTAAATGGGGGAGTGCCCCAGGGCTCAGTCAGGGCACACTTTTCCCCCCTATATGAAAATTCTTTTTATTTCATAAATAATTATTACAATTTTAATAATTTTAATTCCAAACTACAGCAGGTTTAAAGATACAAATTAAGAGTTACAGTAAAGGAGTTTGGGGTTCTTTGCAGATAGAGGTAAACAGTTCTAAATAAATTAACAGTGCATTATGTTATTGTATTAAAACAGAACTATAAGCATAATAATGATGAATGAGTTATTATAATAGGTAAATTATTATCTATATGTTTAAGAATGCAGGTGAGTACAAAATATAACTAAAGAAATTTTAAATGTTCCTGCTGAGAAATAATAAAAACATATTTTCTAAGGGTTACGGATGACCAAGTTTTGAACTACAATATTATCATTGCTTTGCAGAAAGACAAGGTACAGTATGGAATTGCATGAAATGACTAAAATTAATCTTGAGAGTTTACGACTGGATCCAGAGTATGATGGAGCAAAAGTGTAAAGAAGGTAAGCAATAGCTGAGGAGCCGAGTGCTGCTTTTCCCCCTTTTAATGAATTTCTGTAGTCGGTGTTAAACCTATTCTTGTTCTTACAATTTTTGTATGTTAGCACATAAAATTTATTTTTAAAATAGGATGATAAAAGAGCCTTAGAGCATTTAGAATTTTCTCTATCCATTATCTCTATCCCTTTACCACTTAAAATAAATCACAGGCACATGTAACAAAACTACCAAAAATAATTTCAAAAAGAAACCAGATTTGTTGAAAAGCTTTCCTGCTGACCCTGAAAGTCTTGCAGTAAAAAGCATTAGGAGAAACAGGTGCTCTCAGACTCGGAGATTTTAAGAGTAATCTCTGTGAAGACATTTTCTTTTCTCAGTCTTGATGCCGAGCACACTACTGCCACCTTTGATGACACAAAGGACAAGACATAGTAATTACATAAATGTGCTCAGGGGGTGGGGATGGGCTCAAGGTTTCCAAACAGAATGAGCAGCAGATCTCTTTTCTCCACATGACAAGCTTGTGTAGCATTTCTTATCCCTGTCACCAAAAGTGTGGGGACTTATGTTATAAATGGTAAGTGACTGACTGCCAGGTTTGCCACCTATAGGATGCATGCGGTTAATTTCAGTCACTAGTCACAAAGTGGTCCCATATGCCCTAAAAGCTGAAGACTTTATTAGTGAAGGATAAAAAGAAAGGAAAAAAGGAGGGAGATAAGAATAATGAGAAGGTTTGCGAAGTAAAATAAGTAAGGTGGGCTATTCTCCACACAGGTAAATAGGATTAAGGATAAGTCTGTGTTGCTTATGAACAAATATCTATCTTTCATATGTGTGTGTACATATTATATATATATATATGTGTACACACACACACACACATATATATATATATATATATATATATATATATATATATATATAGAGAGAGAGAGAGAGAGAGAGAGAGAGAGAGAGAGAGAGAGGGAGGGAGGGAGGGAAGCGTAGGTAAAGGTAAAGAAAATAATATATTAATTTAAAAAGTCATATACCACTTGCTTCAGCTCTATACCATTCACCTCCCCGACAGAACCCCCAAACATCTTTCAAATTTTTTGAGATTTTCAACTTCAAAAAAGAACACATATTTAGAGAACCAGGAATGATGTGTTTTATAAAGTATGTATTGCTATGAGAATAATAAAGTAAAAAATTCTACTTCTCTCCACCTTTTCACCCATGAATTGTTCTAATTTGCCTTAATGGGGAATGTCATACCATGTCAGGAAGGGAGAGGTCAGTTCCATAGTGTGACTCCAGACCCACTCTCCCTATTCAAAGTTGGGGAGATACACATTGAATTTAAATATATCACAGAAGTAATTAAATCCCCTCTCTCTTAAGCAGAGAATCATCTAGATTAGTGTTAACCAGTTGCCTCAAATCCACTATATATGTACGTGAACATTTACCATATGAAATCCTAAAGATCAGAGCTGAATCAAAGAGGAAAAAATAAAATAGAAGTATTATACCCAACCTATATTTTCAGACTTGATAGGGAGACTTCAATGTTGCTGTACTTCTGGGGAAAAATCTTGGCTTCAGTGCATGCATGACTAACACCCAAACTCAGAAAATAGACATTGATCCCAAGATATATTCAGGTTCATTCTGGTTTACCACTTAGAATTAGCATCTCTGACTATAAAAAGACTTTGAAATCTTTCAAACAAAGCCCTTCAGTAACCAGTTTAAATCTGATTTATTACTGTTGTCATACTGTTCCTGACAAAAAAGAAAAAAAAAAAAACCTACAATAATCCCGAACAGCTGCTGGTCAACAGGTGTTGCTGAACAACACTGAGCCATAAGCTAGAATCAGTTTTGTCTCCTTCACTGTTATAATCAGCAAAGCAGAACAACGGCAGCATTTTAAATCTTACTTTTAATATCTTTCAAAAACAGAGGTGGGAATAGGACCCTACCGTATAATCAAAAAAGCGTACTCCCTGTCATAATTGTTCTCTAGAGTTGTGCATTTTATGAGTTACGTATAAAACTTACAGGGAAGGTCATCATCTGAAGTCAAAGCACAGCTGGTAGGCAATAAGAATCTCATTGTATATATAAAGAACTCACTGTACCTGAGATATCAGATTCAAGGGTTTAAATTTTAGGAAGTGCTCATTTCAACACATGAACATACATGCAGGCAATTTAAAACCACTGTTGTCTTCTGGCCCTGAATCCACATTCATATCTTTTTTCTATAACTGCATCTATCCTTTTGAAAATGGACATTTGAGAAGCCACAAAAGGTCAACTGTTTAATTTATGACTTTATGCTTTCTGAAACAGAATATGACTTTATTTTTCTGAAGACTCATCCTAATGTCTATTTTTCAGCCCAGATTTGGGGATTAAGCACATTGTGAACTATCCTAATTAGAAAAAAAAGTGTATATTTGTCAAAATTTTGAGGTTTTTGAAAAATTAATCACTCAGTTTATGAAGTATAGAAGCCACAATTCCAAAGTACTTGAAGGCAAAAAGAAAGATAATTCCTAATACTTACTTGAGAGATTATTGGCTGGGTGGGAAGAGAGTTAACTTATTTCTACAAGAGGGGGCAAACATTTTATCAACTTGTTTACACTAAATGAGTATTTGACTAAAGAATTAACATCTGCACACTCCAGAGAGACCCAAGGGGGAGGATCATTTCCCATTACCAGCAGGTGAGATCCCACTGGCATGATATCTGTCTAAATTGTATTGGTAGAGACACCTGTATGTTTAATATGAATGACAATATTCTCTTGTAAGAAAGTATTTGTTTTATAGTGGAAGTGCTAAAATCAGCCATTTCTATCTAGGTCTCTAGATTATGCATGCCGAAAGAAAAAGCACAGGCCACACCGCAGCAAGCACACTACATCCTGGGTACAATGTGTGTTTGTTTCCTAAAATGTTTTCCAGAAGATTAAGTCGATTCTGTGTGAATCATCTGGAAAATTCCTGCAAGTGATTCTATCCAAAAAGTAATCGCTCATCTTGCCCAAGTTTCTGGCAATGTGCAGAGCTGACTATATCACCATTTCAGAAATAAAGTAGAAAAAAATGAAAGGATTTGATATCCTTGAACATAGATGTTTGTCAACATTACTGTGGAAATTTTTGGATTTTTTGCATCTAGGTTTTCTCTTTTTTTTTGCATTGAGATTTAATAAAGAGCAATAATTTAGTAAAACTGCTTTAATAGGAGACACTATAAAGTACTAATTAATAATATATCCTTGGATCCTTGTAGAACTGGGATCAAATACCAGCAAACTTTTTAGTCTCTCATTGGTGTAACAGAACTAACAGTATTTCCACTGTCCCAGGGTTATAATTAAATTGGATAATGTATGTAAATTACCCCACAGTGACAGGACTCCCGTCTCTTGTGCGCCTATATACTCTTTAATTTTCAGTACTGGAAGAAAATGAACATCTCTTACCTTCACTAACTTGGAATTTTATTTTTTAAGTTCAGCAGCCTTCTGTTACCTCATATCCCAAAGGAGTAATCTCAGGATCAAAAAGATGGACAGCAACACTTACGTCACTGAATGCATGCCGGGTTTGTGCAAGCTTGGCACAAAGATTAATGCCAGCCTCTGAGGCAGCATCAGGATCCCATTGTGCAGTTAATGACACCACGTGTAAGAGCAAAATAAGCATGTTGTCATCATCTTCTATGAATTCAGTCCTGAACTATCCTGTGTTGTGTACACTCTTTCTCTTCTTTAAAATTGTACAGCTTCTCACATAGTTCAGGAAGTTTCTCAAGGATGTATTTCATTAGGTTTAACATTGCCCATAAAATCTGACAATTTGTGTCAGTGTCGCTGCTGGGAAGCCAATAAAGCCCATATACCATAGCGGGCTACATGAAATGCCAGCAGCACCTCTATCACCTGATAAACCAACTGCACTCCAAAGACAAACTAATCAACACAGCCCATTTTCCTGACAATACACTTACAGTCCGGTATTTCAGAAAGGCAATTTAGGTATGCATGATAAGTTGCAGCTATTAGGAAAAAATGGCAGCCCAAAATGGAGACAGCAGTCTTTTAATATTTCTGACTTATTTCTGCATCAGAAAAGCAGTGTCCAAAGAGGTTTCCCTAATTTGCTTGAGTGAATGGAATGTTGGACAACTAACTCATATGATACTTACATATACATGATAATGGTTTGCTTTCATCCCCTTTGAGCCCACACATCTTACTCAAATAGCATGGATCAGATGTGTTATTTTGCCAAAAAAAAAAAAAAAAAAAAAAAAGGTTTTCTAAAGAGATTTCAATGCCACAGAGGGATTACATTGTAAAGCAATTTAATATGGGTACATGAACAGTATCGAGAATCCCCTATTCACTTAACACCTTTAAAAATGCTATTATATGGCAGGCATACAATTTATTTGCCAAATACTGTGTTTAGGAGACACACAGATGACAAATACAGACCCTGTTTCCAGGAGCTCACTCCACAGTGGAAAAAACCACAATAGCAGTGCCAAGAGGTATTTAGGATCCTTCATACTTCACCTTAGCCCAATAATCCCTATGAGCTCCCCTAAAACCACCTGAAGTAAATCTAATCTAGGTAAAACAGTGCTCTGCCAATGCACCTTAGAGACAAGTGTCCTTGGCCCACTTCTACCAGATGGCTTCTGTGAAGCTCCTCTGGGCAGCTACTCAGGCCCATCACGGGAAACACACTTAAACCTTTAGTGGTAATATCATGTGATAAATTACATAAGTACAAAGATGTCTACAGCCCAGAGTGGTAAGGACACACTGCCCACGCAAATAATGGGAAGTTTAGGAGAAGAGAGGCAAAAGGGACAGCTGTGAGGAAGTGTTTGCAAGTTCACTGCACAATGACTGTGGAGTTCAGCATGACAGAAGCACAGAGTGTGGGAGAAATACCAAAGATTAGGTTGGACTGATAAACAAGAACCAGATGATAAAGAGGAAGCATGCCTTCTTAACTCTTCCATGTCAAATTTATATTGGAGACAATGGAACCCCTAGAAGGCTACGAAGCAGAAGTGACAGGAGAATAGGAGGGCCAGGAGAGGGTGGCAGGTGACTAACTTAAGAGGTTGTGTACAAAGCAAGAGAACAAATATTTGGATTCTGAATGAAGGTACTAGCTGTAGAACTGGAAAGTAGATGAATTTTAGAAAGCCGATACCCACAGGACTTGGTGGCTGAGTGGATGGGGACTATAAAGGAGAGCTGCATGGTGTGGCTTGTGGTGTGGAGGGATGGGTGCATGGGGTTGTTCGCCGAGACAGAGAACAGAAAGGAAGAGATGAGAGGTCACGCTGTCTTGTGCTAACCTCTAAGATGAAGACAAGTATGTTCAAGTCAGGTAAAGCAAAATAGTTAATATTATTACACATTTCTTCCTTTCAAAAATCTATTGACACAATGGTAAAAAGATACAAAACTCTGTCAAACAGCACCTTAATGTTTCACATAAAAATTCTACAAAAATGTTATACAGAGAACAATATCATGTCCTGTATATGGAATAACCATAAGTGACGTGTTTCTGGGTCTCAATAATTGAAGATCACATTTTAAAAATTTTATCCAACCACCGATATTTACTGATTTAATTATAGATTAACACTGACTTAACCTTATGATAAATGCCTAACAAGAGGCTTTAATTAGAGTGCACTGACTGACAATTTTCAATCTTAGAGTTCTTATTTTTTACCAAAAACTAGGAAAATTACATCACACATATGTATTTTCTTTAAAAATGCAGTAAATCGCAGATAGTTCTGAACAAGGAGTATAAGAATAGAAAACACCTGAAAATATTATCTAATGAAAAAATAATACTGGAGCTAATGGGTAAGGAAGTATATATAGAAAGAAGCAGAGATACAAAAATGATATTCTTTCCTTTCAATTGAGACACCTTTGGGTCAATCTAAAGAGATTCAGAATAACTGGAAAAGTTTTCCAGAATAAAATATAGTAACTTATTCCCTCAACAAAAATGTATTAGTCCCCTGGTATTATATTTATTTGTTTAATTAAAGTTGCAATAATTGCTGTGAAGGGGAAGAACAGGTTTCTATAATATGAATTCATATTTCAGAAGGCCTTACTTATTTTGTTCCTAGGAAGCTGGAAGAAAAGAATTTACCTAGAAAAAAAGAATTCAGAGAACATAAACTGAATCCCAGAGATACACAGAAAGCTGTCTGAGATTACAAAGCTATTTTGGAGTACAACTGTCCAAATTTCCTAAATCCTAGAAAAACGATTTTTTTCCTGACACCTGTCAGAGTGAAGAGCCAAAACACTAGAGAGAGAATATATTATTTCAATTGTATATTTTCTTTCTATTTTCAACACTGGTCCATTGCTAGCTTTTCCGCCTAGTTTTGGTCACAATCTGCCTCAGGAGAAGAGCTCTGTGTATAATGTGAAAGCTATTTATGTAATATCACTCCAAAAATTAGAGCAAAAGATTGTGTAGATCTCAACAAAGAAACCAAACAGTACCTATAGAACTAAGGACAATAAGTGGACAGACTGAAGACAGTCCCAATTGCACACATATCCACACAGCTGCATGTATTTAATATAGGACCTGGAGTTTGATTAAAATTGTACATTTATTATTAAATTACTGGAAATATTTGAAAGTAATGAGAAGGCAAATTGTTATTAATACCTATCAATTTAGTAAAACACTAATATGCTAAAAAGTAAACATGTTCTTTATATAATTATTATACAAAGCATGATAGACAATGTTAGTAAATCAGTTCTTTTTAATTTCAAGGGTATTAGTCTAAGAATGTAGCAAACACTATTCACTCCCTCTTCTATGAAACAAGATGAGCAAGATGTATATATTTAAAAATTAATGAAGGAAGGAAGGAAGGAAAAAAAGAAGGAAGAAAGGAAAGAGGAAGGAATGGAAAAAAGAAATAATTTAAAATCACTGCCTTATACAGATCTAACCTCAACATAAACACATGAAAATAAACTCTGAAAAAGAAACCTTAGCATTTTTATAAAAAAAGGACAGTAAAATCATCACCTAACAAAGCTTTTATTCAAATATAACACATTAGAATAAGATTTTTATTTCTAGTATATTTTTCTTTCCAAAATTCAATGAATGTTTTATAAAGGTTTTGAATATCAGTAAAAAATGTGATAATTTCATGAGGTTTTACTTAAACATTGGGGTAACATAAATTAAAACCAAGATGAAAAGAGTGTCAACAAGCACTAAGTATAAATACGTTCTGAAATGTGTTTCATGGGAAATGTGTTAAAGTTAATAGACTATTATAAAGTATCAATAAGATATTAATAGTATTTATAACTTGGCAATAATTGGATGGTATCAAATAAATGTATATCCTGTAATAGCATATAACAAAAATAAATTTAAAATAAGGCCAGAAAGTAAGAAAAGTATATTGTTCTTAATTTTCAAATTAAAATCAAAGTAAGAAAAACACAAAATTGAGTACACAATTTAGTCAGTTAATAGAGTTTTTTTACTTCTCTCCAGCTCTGGCACCCACTCGCCTGGCTCCTTCCTGGACCTGGCAGGTACCACACCAACTCATCCTGTCAACTGACTCATATTATTCTTCTCTACTTTACCTTAGCCACACTGGCCATTTCTTGAACTCAACAGACCCTCTCTGACCACATGCCTATCTACTTTTTCATCACGCTGCCTGAGTTGATCTCCCCAAATCCTGACATTCAGGCTCCTTCTCATCCTTCTTGCCTTAGTTACACTGTCACTTCTATACACAGCCTTCTCTCACCATGTCACCTACAAGTGATCTGACACAGTTATTTCCTATTGCACTGATTTGTTTGTTTCCTGAATAGCATTTACCATGAGTATAATTATACTGTTTAATTACTTATTGGCTGTCTCCTGTGATAGGCTCATAAGCTCCATGAAGACAAAGGCCTCATCTGTTTTGTTCACTTTTTTATTATTAGCAAAGAATGACTTTATGTACAAATTAACAGAATGAATAAACAAGAAGAGGAAAGTTTGGCTACATACCTGTCAAATATCCAAAAACAGTAAAGAAAAATGTTCATATAGTTATTCATATAAAAAAATTAGTCTATAAAAAGTCTAATTATTTTTTTATTTTGGTCGATATAAATAAGAGTAATTAAGCTATATAAATACTTTTCTATGTAAAGAAAATATAAAAATTCACTAATTAAAAAGAGAAAAATCAGTTAAATGAGTTGTCTTATAGCATTTAATAACAAAAATGGCATTTGAACTCAATTTTCAAAAACTAAATTCATAAGAAGTACAAATTACTAGTTATGAAAACAGTCACAGAGATGTAAAATGCAGCATAGGAAATACAGTCAATAATATTGAAATAACTATGTATGGTGTCAGTAGGTACTAGATTTATTGGGATATCACTTCACAACTACGTCATCACTATGTTGTATATCTGAAATACAGTATACCATACATCAACTGTAATTAAAAACTGAAAATAAATTAAATTAAAAACCAAATTTGGGGAGTTCCCTGATGGTGTAGTGGCTTAAGGCTTTGGCGCTGGTGCTGTCAGCGCTGCAGCCTGGGTTCGATTCCCAGCCAGGGAGCTGGGAATATCAAAAAGCAAAAAAAAAAATCAAACAAACAAACAAAAAAACCCAAATTTAAGGTTGCATGAAAGATATAGATGGAACCCAGAAACTCATCTATAGGAGAAGCAGACTTAATAAGTTATTAAATTATAAAAATATGCTAAACAATAATATTTACAATTAATTATTAGAGTCAGATAAGTAATTGAATGTGTCACTGAATACTTACAAATCTCAGGAATCACGGGATTTCTCTATAAAATATTTGGTTCTTATCAACACACTTCTCAAGCTCATCCTACAAAAATCTTCTGTAATTACACAGGTACATAGTGCATTGTGATAAATATGAAAAGTATGTTAAATAGATATCATCTAGCATAAACCATTTATAATAATTTTCACCCCAAATATAATTTCTATTCACTATATATAATTCATGTGATAAACTTTTGCATGGTTTTAATTTTTCTCTGACCAAAGAACTATGCTGAGGATACTTTTTAATTACCTCTAAATTTCAATAGAGTAGAAGACTGTATTTGATATATGTCCAGGATTCCTATAATAAATGTTTTTTTTTAATAATATTGAAAAAATCCTGGGGGTGCCAAAAAATGTACAGACATTTTAAGAGATGTTATCTATGTACTACTTTTCAAAATTAAATTGAATTATGGTAGCAATGTGTAGTATGATGTTCGCTCAAAAGATGGCATTACCTTACAAGTAAAGAGAATTAAACCACCAAAGCCACGTTAACTGGGGCTCCTGAACCACTTGCCTGCTTCTGACCCCTTCTACCTCTTAGGAGTGTATTTTCTTCCCGTTGTCATTGGAGGCCCTTGAGCCACTTTCCTGGCTCAGGCCCACTCCTACTTCTTTGAAGTGTACTCTTTACTTCTAATAAACTACTTTTTCACCACTTAAAAAAAAAAAAGATGTCGTTAATTAAATGAACGCTACTGTCACCATGTGACAAGCAGGACAGTCAGAGAAAATGGTGGAAGCACCAGTGTCGTCTGAGAAGCGCAAGGCCATTTTGAAGTGGTATTTGAAATTCGAGAACATTGTTGAGTTTCCCCCACATTCTCCTGACGTAACACCTCTTGACTTCTACCGATGGAGAACCTTAAAGGATGTGGTGTACCGTAGAAAACTGGGTATACTGGCAGTACTTTGGCAAGAAATTGGAATGGCATGTGCAGCAATACAGGTGGACACTATGGTCAATGTTGCTCAGGCAGTAGTTTGCCATAATTAGAAGTGCTTGGACGCTGACTGTAACCACTTTGAGCATCTCTTGTAATAGCAGAAGTCAAACGTTACTTGTATTCACCTTTTGTTAATGGCATATATTGAGTATTATAATTTTAAAAATGTCTATACATTTTTTGGCACCCTCTGTATGCAGAACTTAGATTCAGTTTAATCTTCAGTTTCAAAGATGTAACTACATAGGTTCAATCAAATAGGAATACTACAAACAAATAAACAAAAACCACTCAACTAAATATTGATCTAAACAACCACAAAGACTCAAAGTATATGAAATCTAAACAAATCAGAGTCTATCCCTTTAGCATTCCTTTAGCAGGAAGACTATAGGCTTCAGCATTTGTCAACTGGTTTCCTAATCTTGGTGTGATACACTAAAATAGCTACTCACAAATTTGGACCATTCAGCAAGTTGGAAACTAAGGTAATAAAATGATACAAACCCCAAGTCCTCAGAGTCCTCTTTGAAATTAAAGTCCCTGGTATTACTTGCTTTTCTTACTTGCCCTTCTCACAAAATTACAGGTGCATCATCATTCCATAAAGATTCCTAATCTATCCTTTCGATTTGGACCATCAATTTTCAGCAGATTCAGCTGTCACAGTCCATTATGCATCATTTCTTAAAGCTCTTTTGTTATACATATCTAATTTTCTGGTTTGTTGCACTGACATAACATTAACTCTTAAAATTCTATTCAAAAATCCACTCCAGTTCTCAAGTAAAATATTCCCACTGGAAATTATGCTTCCAATTTTTTTTAATATCATAGAGTATTGTTCAAAAAGCCCAAGTTGATTAGTCTTTAATTCAATATCTGCAGTTTGGACCTTCAGTATTTCACTGGATTTAAGTATCCTATTAATTTTTCTACTGGATTTACTAATCATAGTAATTAAATGAGAAGAACCAGTGGAACTAAGAGACTATCCCTTTCTTTCATAGATTTCTTATTTTAGAAGCTCTCTCTCTCACACACATACACGCATGCATGCACACAATGAGAACATATTGAAAAGCATATATTTTTTAAAAAACAACTATTTTTTTCTGCATCAAAAAAGGTACATATTTTCTTTCACGTACCCACAATAGTCAACCATAACAATGTATACATTAGGGCTACATTAATTTTCAGAATAAAAGGGGAACTGGATGTAGGCAGTGTGTCTTTTATATATACTGAGAAGCTCATACAAAAGACAATAGAAATGTACAACTAGCCTGTAATGGTATGTGTAATACATTCTCAATATAGTATGTTTAAAATCTAACACATATAAGTAAATTTGAGTATAAATTCCCCATCCCCTTCTGAGTTGCCTAGCAACACAGAGGCAACAGGAACCACTGTCAAGACAATGCTACCGAAATTCATAAGAAGTAACTGTTCACTCATTAGGTCAGGACCTATCTACATTATAATTAAATTCTTGGTGGATATTTTCTAGTTCCTGCTGGTCAGTGATGTTTTCATATGAAAAAGAGAGTGCTTTTATATTTTCAGCTTTCCAGTCAGAATGTTTTAGACATGATCAATATATGTACATGGAAATGTGATCATTGTCATTTAAAATAAATAATCCATGGCAGTAACGGCTAGTTATTTCATCCACAGAAAGAATTTGTAGTCTATCTCAGGGATAGTTCTTATTGTCAAGTGGAGAAATTAAATAGCATCAGTGATGACTTCGGCTTGTAAGACCCAAAATATCTTCAAAAAAAGATTCGGCTATCTCAAGTGAAATTTCCATTGTTCCTTTGGATAACTCCGTATATAACTTAGAATTGAACCTTACTTTGACACTGTCCCAATTTTGTTTTCTCTTCATACCAGTAGTTTCAATGAGATAAGGTAGATAAAGTATCTGCAACAGAACTATCAATACGAAGTAAAGACCAAGTGGACAAAGCCATGTGGGAAACGGAAATGTCTTTGCACGAAATAAATACAGTTGTCTTCCTAACCTGACCTACCTAATCAAGAATCCAACTCTTCATTCTCTCCACTGCACAATGAACACGATTGGATACGGCAGAACATAGCCGGGTGCCCAAAAAATATACACACATTTTAAGAAATTTATCTATATATGACATAAATACTGATGGTAACCACTGTGAGCACTTCTTATAATTGCAAAAGTCAAAGGTGACTTGTATTTCATCTTTTATTATCAGTATATTGAGTATTATAATTTTAGTACAGTTATTTTCCTTTCTTAAAAGATGTATATATTTTTTTGGCACCCTCTGTAAATATTTTGTTTAAATGTAAAAGTGTGTGTGTGTTTGCAATGCTCTACAAATGCTGAATTCTCGGTCTCATACCCAGACAACCTAAATTGGAAATACATATTTTTATCAAAAATGATCATTATTTGGATGCCTTGCCAGTTGCAAACTATTTCTGATTTGCAATTTATTGGGAGGTTACATCTTAACTAAAGAAATAATCTGACCACAGAATAAGAAATATTTTTACCTTCAGTAAAACCATGACATTCTTGAAGGATGTGATATATCTTGAGACTATTAATTTCCAATAACATAAAAACACTAAAGGCCTATCAGCTGAACTTTTTAGGACCCAGTTCCTGCCATGAAATACAGTTTTTATTACTTCATAAAAGTTAATACAAGGCACTAATTAATAGATAACGACATCCTGATATTGGTTCTGGGTGTCAGCTGGGCTCACTTACTGGCTGTTGATGACCAGACCAGAGTCCAAACTCCTGTCCTTACAAATTTCAAACTGTATTACACACCTTTGAGATTTCTCAAAAATGTCTGAAACTGAAAAGAGTTGTAAATGTAAATGCTAAATATATAAATTCCAAAATTTTATAATTGAATTAAGAATTTTTAAACTGCTGATCATATAAATTGTCCTATACTATATGCTATAATATAAAAAGGGTTAAATAATTCACAATTAAATATGCTCTGGCCACAAAACACAGCAGCAAATTTATGCTCTGGTTTAAAACAACGTAGAAATGAAAGAAAATTATTAGACTATGAATATATTTCCCAAGTTGATGTTCAAATGAGATTGTTTACAGGATGTTCATTTCATTGGAAATTAACCAAAGATACAGAAATCAAGAGTACATAGGAAATGCTTGTATAAATTAAAACCTGAATGGTCAGTCAGCCCAAGTATCTCAGCATTTAATTAGATGTGTAATTCCAATATAATTGTATTTTGTCCTAGGATAGATTTTATAGCTAACCATAACTTCCACCTAAAGCGTTTCTTAAAGAAGTTAGCAATCATCACAGACCTGTACCTTAAGAAAACAGAAGTTTCTTTAAAATCATGCTTTTTACTTCACTGTTTAATACAAGAAGCAGATTGCTTTATCTTCTTTAATCTACTGTGAAAAATTCAAAAATGAGTTTTTATGTGATGTTACAAACTTGAATGCATTTTAGATTGAAAAATTTGTAAAGCAAATATGAAGATGTTTCTGCTTCCATAATAAGTTGTAGCACTTTAATCTATGTACATTTTGGGGAGCATTAGTTGTACCAAAATACACCAATAGTATTTCATATTTCATGACTACAGAACAGTTTTGAGATCAGCAGTAGAAGGAAAAAGGACTGTGTCAGTCAGTAAAAATTCCTATTTGTAAACCAGTCATCATTGTCAGAAAAAAAAAAAAACAGAAGGAAGAAAATCTAGGAGAATAAAATGAGCTTCCTAACAGGATGTCGTTCTCAGGGTGAAAAATACAAATAAAAAAATCACAAGAAGTTGTACAGAACACATTACACCCCAACTCCGAATAATTTACTCCTTGAAACAAACAGTAAGGCCAGCTTAAATGATTATCTCCACCTTTATACTTGATTGGATCACAACATTTTATCCACCACTAAAGAAATAACAATGGAACTGTCCCCTTTATAATGACAAAAAATATTTAACACCTACATTCTTAGCTCCAGTAGACTAGTTCTTTGCACCTTTAAATAGAGGAACACAGGCTGATTAAAATATCCTCTTTATGCATATAAAGAAATATACAATATTGTGTGCTGTATGTACTGATAAGTCTTCACCTAAGCAAGATAAATAAGAGTCAAAGTGGCTTCCTTGAAAACAAAACATAACCACAAACTAGTCCTCTACTATATACTTGACTTAAGGCAAACTAATATTTCATCACCTCAGCACAAAGCAGTCCACTTCATCCCAGACACAAAACTCTACAGGGTGCTGTTACCTCTAGCTGTGGACCCACAGTTTCCATTTGCAGAATCTATTATAATAGGAAGTTGTAGCATAGAACAACTTGTTAGGAACTTAGGCAGCAAGCCAGACTCCAAATGCATATTCATATTTGGAGATATATGTTTTCTTTGTTAGATACACATTTATGAGATGTTTCATTTGCATCCATTTGTTGTTGTTTCATTCCTATGAGTTAGAATAAAGTGTCCCAGTATTAAACCATAAATAATCAATAATTAAAATAATTGCTTCCTTCAGAGAATGAATAGAAAATACAGAAGAGAGTAATTTTTTTCTTTCTGAAATAGCACAGGCCGAGGACCTGAAAAACAATAAAAGCTAACCACATTTGTAGCTGTGGAAGCCTGATAAAGATTCCTCTGAAACAAAGCTCTAAAAAATATCCTGGCTGCTGCTAGAGTTTTGTGCTCGATTTTAACAGTGGCCATAATAAAAAGAAAGCATTTTAGAATAATATATATTTATAATTATTCTTAGTTCTATTTAGCAAAATATCTAGAAAACGGTTTTATAAGTATCAACAGAGCCTGATGCGAAGTGAAAAGTAGTAAATTATAGTTTATGAGCACTTACTATGTGCTAGATCCTTTATATGTGTTATTTCCAATCCTTAGGGCAGCTCTGCAAGGCAGAGATTTAATAGATAGGGCACTTGAGGCATGAGAGGAAATGCCTTGCTTTCTAGTAGCCCAGCTAGAAAATATACATCGAGAATTTCAACACAAAGCCAAAAGTCTATGCTTACCTATGCAGCCCATGCAGGTTATTTGAGCACTATTTTGTAAATTGATGTTTTATAAAATGAGCAAATGTGAGCACCATGCATGATTTCACTTATTCAAAAGAAATAAAAGCTCACATTGATTTTCCTCTGCATTACTCCATCCTCATACATCTGACTACTGTTTTAAAATTTAAGAACAAATGTTTCATCACATGCAATTCAATTGTTAGAACTTTTAAAAATGTAGCCCTAGTTTTCTATTTTCAGTCATTTATTTTTTTTGAAGTATCAATAAACCTGTTCAAGTAAATGCTACAGAATTAGAAAAGCTGGACTCAAACATAATCATAATATCTAGTTCTAGATCATTATTTTTAAGCAACCTACATCCACACACCACCACGCCATTTTTTTATAAAACATTTTCACGAGGAAAATAATCCTTTTCTCTTTTAGAAACTCAATAAATATTACTTCCTAAAATAACTTTGTCCTCTTTTTCACTTAATTGTCTAGGAATGAGTTTCATTTTTATTCAGTATCCTATTAATTTGAATTGAATCTAATAGACTTGTTTAAATGAACAATCTTAGCCTAAAGAAATAACTGAGTTTTCTAAACCAAATGCTTCTGTTTTAATTTATTTGGCCCATCTCAGATGAAATTTGTTTGTTTGTTCGTTCATTTCTATTTTTTGAGGTGGGGGATCAAACCATTTTATTAAGGGCCTTTGGGGGAGGGTCAAAGTCCTGGGAGGACAATGAGATCTGGCATCTTTGCCTGGCTGGGATCTCTCTACCTTCAAAGCCACAGAAAAATCAGATGAAATTTAATCTCCATCAACATAGAAAATAAATGTGAAGGACCAAATTGATCTCAGTCCTACATTTTCAAAGACTTAAAAATATATATTTGTAATTTAGTCTAAATTTTAAGAATGTATGAACCCCAGTAATTATTTAACTGTCCAAGTAATGCTTACATAGGATTGGGCTCCCTGCCTCCTGAGCCCTTCTCATGCCTCTGGCAGCGTTCATGATGCACGGTAGTCCAATGCCTGATCTTATACTAGCTTAGTGGGTTTTAATCACTAAAACCCCCTTATTCAAACATATGTCTATATACATATTTTTGGTTGATATGTTTTATTTTTATGGAAAAATGCATTTGATAGAGAAATTAAAATGGCATTTGCCCAGGATCACATATTTATAGCCTGTGTACAGGTAGGCATTAGTAAAACTATTTTGTTAACACCAAGTGGACTTTTTTTTTTTCCATTAAATTTGCAATGCTTATGCTCACTCTTAAAACTCAATTTGTGCTTCCATGCTGCATTCTCTAAATAGACTAAGATTTCAGGTGCTGATTTTCAGATCAAATGCTCAACAGTACTTGCACAAATCAAAAATAACAAAATAAACAAACAAAGTAAAACTATGGCTTAGACCAGCAGTTTGAGTCAATGACATTTTTCTCTGAAACTACAGAGTGAAGTATATGAATGTAAAGGTTTAGGTGAGTACTCAACTTGGTGCCTACTCAGGTTAAGCTAACTTTCATTGCATCCATCATAGAGGCAATAGACCAATTAAGGGTGATTCATTCATTCAAAAAAACATTAAGTGACGAGTTTGTGCCATTCGCTAACCTAAGCCCTAGGAATATATGGATTGTCAGAATGCAGAGAAACAGAGACCAATGTTGAAAGCAGCCTGCATATTCTTCTCTCCAACCAAATACTGAGCCCAACTAGGGATTGAAGCTCACACTTGGAGGCTGGCTCACTCCCTAGTTACTATAAAGAAGTTAGCATCTCCCACAAAGAAATACAAATGGCCAGCAGACATATGAAAACATGCTCATCCTCATTAGCTATCAGGGAAATGCAAATCAAAACCACAATGAGATACCACCTCACACCTGTGAGAATGGCTGTTATCAACAAGACAAGGAATAACACGTGCTGGAGAGGATGTGGAGAGAAAGGAACTCTGGTACACTGCTGGTGGGAGTGCAAACTGGTACAACCACTGTGGAAGGCAGTGTGGAGGTTCCTCAGAAAATTGGGAATGGAGCTACCATATGACCCAGCAATCCCCATTCTGGGGATCTACCCAAAAAACCTGAAAACCTTTGTCCTCAAAGACTTATGTACCCTAACGTTCATCGCAGTCCTGTTCACAGTGGCCAAAACATGGAAACAACCAAAGTGCCCTGCGACAGATGACTGGATAAAGAAGCTGTGGTACATATACACAATGGAATATTACTCAGCTGTAAGAAAAGATGAAATATTGCCATTTGCAACAACATGGATGGACCTGGAGATCATCATGCTTAGTGAAATAAGCCAGACAGAAAAAACAAGGAACTGTATGACTTCACTCATATGCGGAATATAAAACTGAAAGCAAAGAAAAAAGAAATGAAGAAACAAATAACCCATGGACACAATCAATAGTTTAATATTTATTTGGGGACGAGTGGGTCAGAGAGGGGAGAAAGGGGAAGGGGTGGGAGAGGAGGGGAGAAGCTAAATATAAGGTGATGGAAAGAGAAGTCACATTAGGTGGTGAACTTATTATAAATCAAGTTGATAACACACTGTAGAATTGTATGCCTGAAACCTATGTAATCCTTGCTAACAGATGTCACCCTAATAAGTCTAACAATAAAAATGAATTAAAAAAAAAAAAAGAAGTTAGCAGCTCACCTACCAGGACGGTGGTGTTTTCAATGGTCTTTTTTTAACTCAGGAGAGACCATTCCCCTACTAAACACTGAACAACTATAACATTAAACCACTTTATTAACTGCCTAAAGGGTTACAGCCTCTTTTTTACCCATGAAGGTTGGTACTACTAGCAATTACATCAGGATATCAAGTGTAAATTGGCACATTCAGAGCATATGAAGATATATAGTTTATAGTACCTGTAAGGCACTAAAATTGGTTTTGATTTGTTGGACTGAACTTCTTTAAACCCAAACACTCAAACTCAAACAAACATACATACACACACACACACGTGTGCAAACTGCCAGTTTCAAATATTGACTCAACCCTAGTAGCTATATGATCTTGGGCAGTTATTAAGTCTTTCTCACCCAGTTTACTTATCTGATAAAATGTGAATAACACCAGCACCTATATTACAATTTGGTGATAAATACGACTATATAATTATTAGTGCAGATAAAGTGGGTGGCATGTGTTTTCAATGCAATACTTGTCTACTACTATTACAATTATTGAGGACTGAAGAATGTGTGTCCTTTGGAGGTGGCAGAAGTCATCATGGTATGTAGGGTGATGGCATTCCTAAAATTATTGGCCAGTAAGAGTTATCTCCTTATCTGTTCCCATAAAGGAAGTTTTAGAAATTTCCAAATACTTTAAAAATCTTTATTGCTTTACATTTATAAAACTACATGGTGAGTAACTATTATAGTAAGGTATTCTGTCATGTATTTCACAGATCTCATTCAACCCTCACCACAGATCTACAGAACAAATGGAAAATGTTGACTACAATGTCCAAGGTCAAATAAGTAGTCAGTCACTGACAGGCTAGGAATTGAACGTGGGTCTTCTCATTTCAAGCCCAGGACTCTTCCCATCATACTGATATTTCCCATTTTCCTCTTCCCCAACCAAATACTAGGCATACCCTGAGAAATGCTTTGGAACATAAAATTTGGAACTTGATTTGTTGGAGAATCTGTGCAGAAACATACTCTCTCATACTTTAGTCTTGGGACTAGAAAAGAATACTGTTCCCCATAGAAGGGAATCTGACAAAATCTAATTAATTTATATTCACGTTTATTCCTTGTCTGAGTAATCACACTTTTAGGAACCTTTCCTAAAGATACTCTCACAAAGACACATACCCAGAAAAAAATGCTTGCAAGAATACTTGTAGCAGCAAAGGGCTGGAAAAATATCCTTAAGTGGACAGTTTGAATAAACTACTTTTACATCTTCCTAAAAATCCAAAGACAATCCAAAACTAAATAAATGGTTACATATTGGGGAAGAAAAAAATGGGATGGGTAAACACAGTTAGAGTCCAGTTTTCTAGCAATACACCTTTGCCATTTTGTTGACATTTCTAGATCTTATAGAGAATAAAATAAAAGCTTTTTTAAAGGAAAGTCAACCACTCTAAAAAAAATCATCCAATGGTTTTGTCTCTATTTTTGCCTCATTTTCCAATAAAATGTCTCCTCTTGCCTCAACATCAAAAGACCACAATTTTGCCATAAGCATGGAATACTTTAAAATTGCACAGTGGTTTGCAGTGTTCAGGCTGGTAACAGCACTGTAAACCTTGACTAATCCATATTTTAAAAGCGCTCCCTTCAAAAGAGCCCAGGAAGCTATCAGTTTCTCCCCAATCTGCACAAGCAACCATCTGACCCACTTTTCTTCACAGAGACCTATTCCACATGCACATTGTGGACATAAATCTAAAAAGAATGAGACAATCTAGGAATAAGAGTTTTTTTTTAAGCTGTACTTATAAGACGCCACATTATAATTTATATCACAGGAATAAAGTAATACAGTCTTTGAATGCATTATAAAAATCACGTATTTCAGACTTACCAACTAATGAATTAATTTGTTGATCTACACAGAAGTGTAAAAGGCAGTTTCTAGTAAACTGTAAAATATTCATGAATCTTTATTTTATTTTCTGTCCTGATTCAGTGCAGTCAAGTGATTCCCAAGGTGTACATAGGCAACTTAGGTTGGTTTGTAAAACAAACACAGCTGCAGGTACACCCCAGGAAAACTAAGAAATGGAGTAAAATTTAACTTAACCACATCTGTCGCCATTCAAAAGGACTAGCAAGATTAAATTACAGAGAAATCTAGATGAAAACCAGTAAGCTGTATGAGACATGTCTCCTTTTCCCATTGACATTTAAAGTGTCATCTCTGCGAAGAAACTCTGAGTATGAGAAACTTATAATTTGATTCTGCAGAATTTGTAAGATACAGATCTTTTTGTTTGTCTGTTTGTTTCAGAGGTGTCCAGAAAGTTGAACAATGGCAATATTGTGAACAGCAGAAATGAGAAGTTCAGAAATAAGAAGAGCAGAGGAATTCATATCAGGATACTTGTTTCAAATAATCTTCATGTTTAAATACATATGAAAGGGTCCTTAAGGAGAGAGGTAAGTTTTCACATATCTGGCACGAATGAGGAGGCATTAGTCAAATCGGTTGTACATAGTGACTATAGCACAGCAAGAACATGAATAGCTGATGAGCAGGAAAAGATCACATCAGATTAAAGATAAGAATTTCCTAGTCATTTTGAATTGCAACACAGCAGGAAACAAAATCAAACAAAAAGATGTGGTGGTTAAATCATTTATGGGACATGGAAAAATGAGAATGACTGAAAGGAAGGGTTACAGTGGAATTTGCAAGGATGACCACTCTACAAAATGCAGGCAGTCATATACAGCTGTCTATTATATGCATTCATTGTACACTTTTTGTGTGTTCACACTGGCTATACAATGGTTAACACAGAGCAATGTTTAATAGGGTCTGAATGCCTTACTTTTCAGTTTAATGAAGAAAAAACAAGTTTTGGTGGCATACATTAAATATATATCACCATTAACATTTACATTATTTGTATACAATATCTAACCTCATCTTTGATCTACTCCAAAACACTGAAATTCAATTCCCCAAATAAATAGTAAATGCAGCCGCTTCTCTTCATGTCCACTCCCCTTTCTCATTTCAGACCACTACCCTTTCTTGTCTGGTCTACTGCAGTGTTTTTCTGAGTCATTTTCCAGCTCCAAATCTCCTCTCTCCTGCCCTGCCCTTCAAAGTATCCTTCATAAACTGTGTCTTTAAAACTCAGCTCTGAAGCAGTCACTTCTCTAGTTAGAGCCCATCGATACAGATTCACCACCAGAGGATAGAATCCAAGCTCCTTTGCTTTGTGTTCTTCCATCTTCCTCTCCATCCTATGTTTCTATCACTCTTTCGTAATAAAGTGAGTACTAACCGCACTGCCTGACTGTGCATCTTCTACTATTTCCTCTTACCCAAGCCTATAGGCATTCACTCTTTCATTCTCTGAAAAACAAAAAAATTACAGGAAATTCAGAGTTGGGAATACCTGGATGGCCAATAGGAAAAAGCTCTATAGCATTATTAATTTAAAAATGACTAATGAAGGCGACAAAAGACATACCAGTTTCACTCATTAACAAAACTTAAACTTTATGTATTCTCTCTTAACATTTTCACTCAATTCTGTGTGTTTAAGGTTTATACATATTGACATAAAATTGAAATAAAATTGTAAGTAGTAGCTTATGGAAGGTATAAAACCATTTTAAAAATTGGAAAAATACAGATACACAAGATATGCAATATTGTCTATAAATACATAATATGAATGTAAAAGTATTTATAATGGAAAGAGGCAACAAAACCTTGATGGTGTTCGCCTATAACAGAGGACTTAGGATAGAGACAGAAGTTAGTGGTATTTTATCTCTTTAGTAAGAAAAATAAAACATGACACATGCCAAAAGCTGTTAATTCTAAGAGAAGAATATGGATAGTTACCATTTTTTCCTGTATTTTAAATTTTTCTCGGTATAAATATATGAATAAACAAAGAAGACAGTTGCTATCCTCAAGGAGAAATGCATAATACAAACAAATACAATTTGATGATGTGTGACTAATGCTGTTAGAAATAGACTGTGCTAGGAGACCAGAGAGGGTGGCTGTCTAATTGACCAGGAACTGCAGAAAGGCTTGCAAATGGAGTCACTAGCAGTAAGAGATGAGTAGGAGGTGATGAACTGGGGATTGGAGTTGTGTTTCTGTGTTAAAGTAATTAAGAGTAGTATTTACAAAGGAAAGCCAGCAAGAGGGAACATGATACTATGAAGGAACCAGAAGTCATTGTAAGGCCTCAGTTTCAGAGGGTGTGTAGACCAGTAGTGAGAATTAAGGCTAGACAGGCAGGCAAGGGCAAGATCCTGAAAGGAAGTGTATCTAACACTCAGGAGTTTGAACTTCATTTTGGGTGATGGGAAGCCACTGAAGACTTGTAGTTAGAGGAAATATAACCAGGTGTAGATTACAGAATGATCACTGAAGGCAGACTAAATAGCTTTGTCTTACAATAGGCAAGTAGAAAAGAAACAATGACCTGAAATAGAGGAGAAATAATAGGACAGAGAGAAGAAAATCAGAAAGTATTTAAAGACTGAAAACTACAGGACTAATTACATGTGACTCTAAGAGACAGGAAGAATGGAAAAATGACTCTGGGTTTTTGACTTAGCCATCTGAATAATTAGGATGTCCTTCACCAAATTAGGAAATATGGGAAAGAGTAAGTAGCTTGGATGGGGGCAAGTGGCAATGACAACTGGAAAGAAAAGTACTATGTCTTTCAGGGCTTTGCCTTACACTGATTTCAATTTAAATTAAATAAAAATTCTCAATTTGTCTAATGATTGGTATCCCAGATATATTTTCATTTTATTTGTATTAGTTCAAAGAAATCTTAAGATATACACATTAAAATCAAAACTATTTTTGTTGCTGAAAGCAGTTCTCAAGAAGAAAAAATTAAAACATCTACCTTAACTTTCTAAAACAGACAAAGTTTACTAAGCATTTGTGGAGGAAATAGAATAACATCATGATATTTCAGCTGGTAGAAATATTTTTATACGAAAGTCTCATTATCTCTCTGGCACCATGGAAAAATAAGCTTATTTATTTATAGATGTGAAAGTCCTTTAAGAGATATGTGGACAGCTCAATAAACATGTTTTCTAAACTTAACCTAACATAACCTATTATTCCATGAGAAATGTCCCTCAAAGAAAATTAAATCTCAAAGAGAACCTTTTGTCTCCTGTGTTAAAGTGCATATTCTACAAAAATTTAACCTAGACATTCTGCTAAACACCAAGCAATATGAAAATCTAGACTCTGATGATTTATCATCAAGTTACTCATTGGTGTGGAATACTATTCACTAGAGTGGTATCGACAGTACAGAAAGTTGAGGTATTTACAGGAAAACCAGCAAAATATGTTCTAACCTAAGCCAAATGTTAGTGTGTGTGATACCAATCTAAGTAAAATAACCATTTTATTCTCTTGCAATGTTATATTTGATATAAAAAAATGACAGTTGACACCAATTTATAAAATGTTTCTCCTAATAGTAGATAGAGCTTTCACTGTTTTGTACTGTAACAGCAGTAACAGCCTACATTTACTGGGCCCAGACATGACTCTAAAATTCCAATCTGTTTGTTCTTTGATACTCTTGCTATTTTGTTTTCATAACTGATTGTTTTTGCAGACTATGACTGAACTATTCGATCCATAATGGTCCCAATGTACCTTTGCTTTGTAGTGAGATTCATATCCAGGATAAAACTCCCATAGGTGCAAAAGGGCTCTCCTATATACCTACACATAAATGTTTAAGCCTTTTGGCTATCTCTGTCCAGATTATCTGCACAGTAAGAAAAGTAGTACCCTCCAAAGTTTCCATCTGCTCTCCCACATCACTCAGATATGCTGCATTAGGTGAGGCCATGTGATGGACTCTGGGCAGTGATCTAGAGGTAGAAGTGGCATTTATCATCCTGGCCAAAGGATGCAACAGATACAAAGGACCTTCCAGGTGTCCCTACCACAGTCAAGGTGACCAGCAATTTTCCATACAACAGAACACGCTTTAGTTTCAGTCCTAACATGGCTATATGGAGTAGAGTCCCTTTTCTTATCTCCCGAATACTCCATGTTGGACAAGTGTGAGACAGAGAAATACACTCTTGTTGTATTACACCATTAAGATTTGAAAGGATGTTTATTACAGTAGAATAATCTTGATTAGCATTAATCAACTGAGTAAGCTCCAAGGTCAAAAGTGCAGCATCTCAACAGTCTCTCCTATTACAGTGGGAAACTACTTAAAAACAACACATGTAAAAAATATTAGCCTCAGCTCCTTCTAAACTGTATCTGTTTTAAAGAGAGATTTTAGGTTTGTTAATTTTCAATAATGATTTTACTTCAAGGGTAACATTATAGAGAACTCACATTCCTGAAGATGCTAATGACAAGAAGGAGCATATTATCTTGCATGGTCTATTGCCAAAGGGCTAGACTGCATAGATAGCTTCGTCCCTCTAATGTACTTCTTTGAGCTCTTCATTGGGCCAGGCAATGTTTTAAACACTGGGTGGAGGAAACTAAGTAAAAAAAAATCACAACCTCTACTCTGAAGTTGCTCCCCATTAAGTTGATAAGATAAGCATTAATAAAATAATTATACAAGCAAATATATAATAAAACTGTCTGCAATACTCTTTAGGGCTGTCTTCCAAATATCCCCAGCTTTCCACTTTTTGGTTAGATGGATGGTAAGGCTGAATATCCTGGGCCACTATGGGTGAATGGGGTCCATTTGACTAGTTCTGGCCAACACATAGTGAGAAAAATTAATATATGTCACGTCCAGGCCAAGCATTTAATTGCTTCAAAGCCCTATCATGACCACCAGCAACATTGAGATGATGACTCCTCCACCAGTGACTAAGAGTGGTAAAGCCCCATGTTGACTATAACGAACACACATTGTGAGTGAAAAAGAAAAAACATAGTTGTTTATAAACACTAAGATTTGGGGGTTGTTCATTATGGCAGCACAACCTAGTCCATCCTGAGTGATAAATATCTTCTCTAAATTGTGTCCAGTGCTATAATCCCAAAATATTTTAAATGCACCACGTGATTTTGACAAGAATGTTACGCACTGGTCAATTTAGCATGAAAAAAATTATGGAATTACTCAAGTTAATATCATCATTATAAAGGAGGTCAGATCCACTTTTTAGAAGTCTTTTTAGCTTTTCCAGACTTCATTTGAACACTTTCATGACAGCACATCATTCTCTAGAGCATAAGCACTAAACTCAGTACTTTTCAAGTACAGAATCTGTCGTCTACAGAGACCACAGGTGCTGTATATCAGACAAGCTGGAGCAGAGCCTGGTAACACAGTTTGTTCTTGCAAGAGGCGAGTTAATGCATGCTTTAAACAAGTTCACCTCCCAGGTGATCCTTGCTTTTCAAGAACCCCTTTTAACATTTTCTTAGCATTCATCCTTTAGTAATCCAGTTTCTGGCATTTCGCTGTGTCTTATACGCTCTTTCTCTTGGCAGATGAACCAGTCTGCTGCTTTTCTTGTGACATGACTTCAAAGGAAAATCAAAGGAGTACAATTTTTTTCCCTCAACCCAATTTTCAATGTCTAAAGTACATTGATGCTTGCTGACTGTGCACTGCTGAAGTCTCCAAAATACCCCTACACCAGTTCAGATAGAGACCTGGAAATGAGGCAGTAATTTTAGGATTTACCTAATTAGGAAGTACGCAAGATACTGCCCTTGACTTGTCTTTGTGAATAAAGTTTTATTGAAACAGGCACATCCACTCACACATGTGTTACCTATGGCTGCTTCTCCCTTACAATAGCAGAGTTGAATAGCTGCAATAATATGTTTACTAACTGGCCCTTTACATAAATAAGTATGTCCACTCCCAAACTAAGTATTCAACATTTTCTATTAGAATCTACCAAATCCTTAATATAACCTTTAAAGCAGCAGTTTTCCAACCTTTTGGCTTCCCTGGGCCACACCGCAAGAAGAATTCATTGTCTTGGGCCACACATAAAATATACTAACACTAACGATGACTGATGAGCTAAAAAGGTCACAAAAAAATCTCATAGTGTTTTAAGAATTTGTGTTGGGCTGCACTCAAAGCCATCCTGGGACGTAGGTTGGACATGCCAACTTTAAAGCCTTGCATGATCTGGCCCCTTCCCAATTTTGAACTCTCCTCCCTCATACTTGTGCTCCAGCCACAATGACAGCTTTCAGTCTCTGAGGGTCTCATGTTCTCCCTGGAGTACTCGAGAAAAGGGACTATGTTTATGTAGATCCCTCTCTCTAAACACCTTCCCAACCAACACTCTACCCCACCCAATTTGCCCACCTGGCTCCTTCTTAATCTTCCAAGAGTCACTTTCTCAGAGAATTACCTTGTGACTACTGTCTGTACCAAAGATCACATTCTTTGATGACATACTACCAAGAACCCATCCCTTAGCTTACCTCATGTTGAATTATACTTGTTAACTTGGTTATTTGATTAAATTCTGTTTTCCCATAGACTTCAAGTGTCTTTAAAGAAAGAACAGGTCTGTTTTTGTTCATTGTTCAGTGTGTGTGGTTAAGGCATAGAGTAGATGGTCAGAAAAAAATTGCTGAAAAAAATCATTGGATTCTTGGCATACAGAGATTTCGTATTTGAACTTGTAACTAGTCAAAAGAAGCTCCAAAATTCATTACAAACCTTCATTGGTAGTTTCTCCTCAGGCCATGCTTTGAGAATTTCAAAATGTTTTGGCTAATGTGGGAGTCATTCAGCTAGTCAGTGCATCTGGTGGGCACCCAGGATACTTATTTCTATTGCAGGCTTGCTACTTCACACTTATCTTCTCTTACAGAGTAATTCAGGAAATGGTTTTTTAATGTATTGTTTTCTGAGATTTTTTTAAAGTAAGTTTCCTTTAAAAGAAAGTCAACTAATAATGCTGAGAGTATTTAACTAGAACGTACACATTTTGTTCATTTAAAAGTAAAACATTGTTTTTGCAGTATTTTCAATTTAGGGTACAAACAAATCAACCATATTCTCTAAGGCAAACAAGAAAAAATGTAAAAAGCTTAAAATTGTGGCAATATGTTTTTCTCTGCTATAACACTATTTACCAAAACAATGGTAAAACTAGAAAAAGGTTGAAAATAAGTTAATTTTATGAAGTGAGGACATATTCAAAAATTACTTTCCTCAAAGAAACCTAATTCAGGTTAAATATAAAACATATACATGTAATCATTCCTCTGAATTAGCAAAGGCTGAAAGCAATATTGAAACTAATAAACCAGTGAAAGTACAATTTAGTTCATATAGTTGAAGAATCTCTCTGTTTCAGAGAGGGGGTAGAAAAGAAGGAAGAAAGAGAAAGGAAAGGGGGACGGAAGGGAGGGGAGGGAGAAGGAAAGAGGGAATGATAAGAGAAGGAAAGAAAAGATTAAGAGCAGGGGCTGAAAGCTGCTTATGTAGCCATGTGAAATTCTTTCTAACCAACGGTGATCACAGAGTAAAGAGTTACATACCAGAAAAGGAATTTATCACAGATATCACCAGGTTAAATGCATCTATGGGTATTTATAAAGATAATTAAATTACATCTATTTTAGCACATGGTTGTCTTTATTATATTGGGAACCCCAATTTGGAGGACAAAAATAATAATCTATTTCCATATATTGTCACTGGGTCACAAGGCCACTGTGGAGCAGTTTCATAAATGCCGTATTTGAAGAATATCTTGCAACACAAAACCATAAAATGAAGTTTCTCAGAATTTCTTGGGATTCATATGGACTAAAATGATATTTACAGATTTGAAAGTCCTAAAATACATTTCTCATGAAACTCAACAGTATTTACATTGTACACTCCTCATTACAGTCTGAAATAGGAGAAATACTTAAATACTTAATGCTTCTCTGGAAGAGAAAAGTTAAAACGCAGCACACACCCTCAAGCGAAACATCTCTTCCTCTTCCACGCTGATGTATCTCACAGTGTTCCTACTACACCTCCCCCTTTCATTCTACAATCTTGTCCTGGGCAGTATCACCCATTCTCTTGTGTTCAACTGAGTATATGCTGAAATATTCAAAATAATTATCACCAGCTAGAGTTCTCCCCTGAGGTGTGACTTTAACCAGCCAACTGCCATTGAGACACTTTTGCATATTACCAGGCACTGGATGGAAAGAAAAAGAAATCTACATGAAAACCCTTGTTTCCTCTCAAAATCTGTCTTTGTGTTTCTTTCAACCAACTTAAAAATCTGAGTGCCATGCCTAATTCCTTTTTCCTCCTCACACTCTACATCTACTCAACTGCCAAGTCCTTTTGAGTTGAACTACAAAAAAAAGTCTGTAGTTCATTCGTTCCCATCCATCTCCATTGCCATCATCCTAGTTCAGGTCACTGCCATCAGCCCTTCAATTACCTCAATAAGCCTCTTAATGATTCACAGTCCTCAATACCATCAGAGGGATCTCCCAGAAACACTTTAACATGGCTTACAAAGAAGTTCACGATCAGATCTTGCTTACTATTCAGCTTTCCTCTCCCCACTCCTTCTGAACCCTGACTCCTCCTCGTCCTCCATCATTGTCCCCACTCTTTATATACCAAGCATTCCAAACTTCTTTCAGCTCCTGAAATAGCTCATACATTTTCTCACCTAAGGCTTTCCTCAAAAGTTAAAAGGCTGAATCACTTGCCTAAAACATTCTGCCCTACCCACCATTCCCAACCCCACTGCAAATTCTATTTGCTCACCCTTAAAAATCTGAGTAGTTGCTATCTTCTCTGAGAAGTATTCCCTAACTCTTTCAAGAATCTGTTGTTTTTCTGTCATATGCCCCTCAGCATCTTCTTGAATGTACTGTTGTATTTAGCTCACTATATGCTCTTTACTTTAAAAGTTTTCTTAGTAGATTGTGTTGCAAGGCAAATACAATGCCTCTTAGTTTTTTATATTTAAAGTTAATAACAAAATACTTAGTCCATAGAATTACATGATAAACATACATTACATGGATTCATAGATGGATGGACGGATACATCAGTGAATATACAGGCTCATTTCCACTAGGTTTTCTCATTAATTTGTTCTGCAAGTATTTCTCTGAAAAGCAATGAGAGTCTAGGATAGCACTTCTCAAACTTTTCCAAGACATTATACTTTTGGCAGATGAGTGTGAATTAGTACCCAGGAAATAATTATGCTTGGTGGGGAAGGGTATCTGAAAACTGCATGTGAATTTTCAGTTCCGTCCCATGAGTTTGAATAGATTTTAATACAAAATAAGTGTTTTTCTTACCCGATATGCCATCAAAGTCTTTAAGCAGAATTTATGTTCCACAAGATGGTGCCATGTTTGTCCCTCACTTTTGGCTATTTCCTGGCATACTGCCATATACCTCAATAGGTACGAGAATTTGAGTTTGAGATCCTCTTTACCTACAGGATTGACTTTTCTGCAAGTCATGGAGCTGCACCTTTTGGTAGAAACTGGATTTTAGCAAATAACAACAAATTTTCTGTGATTTCAAATATCAATTTCAATAGAATGCAGGAATACTTTTTTCTGCCATTGTACCCTCCTTGACAGTCAAGTTAACACTTGATAAAGCAACCAGAGGGTCACCTAGTTAGTTAACTGGGCATAAATGGAGTTCTCTGAATTGCATGAAAGGCCAGCTGACATACTGTGCACAAGCTGGTGTCTGGCCACTTACCTTGATTGGGCTAGCTACTGTGTGATATATTTAGACCTTTTAAAAGGTTCACTAGGTCAGTGTTAATGTTCAAAGCTTAAAAAGCAAAGGAGGAGTGAAATGAATCTACTTGAAATGTGAGTCTGCATGTGTGCTAGAAAAATATCCCCAGGATTATTCATGGAAGGAGCATAGTTACCACAAAGCAAGAACCCCATCAACTCCCATGATGGCTCACCACTTGCAGTGACTCATTTCAGGTATGTGTTCAGGGAGACAAGCAACGCAATAGGGTTAACTCTCGACTTAAGTGATGTTATCCATGTGAGTCTAACTTTCAGCTCTCTGACAGTCAGAAGCCCCTTCAGGAGACTAAAAAATCAGTTTCTATTCTTCTACCCACCTCCTTTTTCCTCCCTCTTTCATCCTCAAATTCCTATGAAGTACCTGGCAAACTCTTAAGACTATTGTCTAAAGATACTTAAACCAAATAGTAAGACATAAAGCTAGAGAAGTACACTGTTTAAAAGAATCAATTAAAAATTATACTATAGGGGTTCCCTGGTGGTGTAGTGGCTAGGCTTCAGCGTTCTCAACGCCACAGCCTGGGTTCAATTCCCAGCCAGGGAACTACGCCTCAAAAAATTTAAATAAATAAATAATAAAAATCATGCTATAGAGTTTCAATATTTTTAATCATCAGTGTAGTTTTTGAAGGTATTCTGAAGAAAATGATGAAAAGAAAAAGGCACAGAACAATATATTTCAAATCAAGTTTCTATTTTTTAAAATAACTTCCTTGGTCTTTTTGATTCAAGGATTATATAGTGGTACTGGCAGAGGAAAAATAATACAGATGGTTAAACTGTATTATCAGTGTCCTTCTCTGTGTGTGGCCATGTCGTTGATCCAAAGCCAGAGGTAGGAACACTGCACAGCAAAGGCATCGTGAAACCTGCTCCCAAATGAGCTGTAAAATCCTAATTTTATTACCACCTGAGCCAAGCTATTAAGAGCTCTGTAGGAACTTACAATGGCTTTGATTTAGGATTGTCCCACGTAAAAATGACTTCAGCTGTAAGGGCAGCAATTAGTGAATTGCCATTCTTAGAAACTATTTTTTTAATCCATTACACTATAGTAACTTTCTAATAATGGCTTTTAAATTAGTAAGCAACTTCATTAATTTGTAATTTGTTATTAGTATTTTTTATGCACTTTCAACTCTTGGATTCAATTGAAATTCTGCATCTCCAGAATAAAAGGATATTAAAACTAAACTGAAATACCAATATCATAACTAAAATGATGCCAATGGTTCTCATAGACTATTGGAAAATTGTTATAAGAGACATGAAGATCATTTGGAATTAGAGCTGTTCTCAAGGCATTACTAAAATCATTTCATTATTAATATGTTTTCATTTGTAATGAATTTTGTAAATGTTCAATCAATATACCAATCTTTCTAATATTATTTTTTTCCTAATTTAGCATAAAAATTACTTTCAATGATGAGGTGAGGGAGGTGCCCTCAGGCATTAAATTTAAAAAGACAACCAATCTTAGGTCCTGCAAACCCAAATGTGCCCAAGGTCTTACTTACCTCACCCTGGTCCTACCCCTGTCAATAACCACCCCACCCCACCACCACCCCCAGAAAAGAATCAACCAATACTGATACTTCCAAATACTCTGTACAGAAAGAATGAAAGTTTTACTCATTTAAAGTGAGGTAATAAATGCCATTCATTTAACATTTACTGTGCAACCAGGCACTATGCTAAGTACTTCCCATGGGTTACTGCATTTAATACTCACAACAAACCTGAGGCAGACATGATTGATTATTCACATATCACAGATGATCTGAGGTTCAATGTGGTTCAGTAGCTCACACAAAGTCATTTACAGAGCAAGGGGCAAAACCAGAGTTTCAGGTCAGGTTTGTCTGACTTGACATCTAGTGTCCTATTTGTAAGAAAAGGAATAATATGGATTTTTACAAAGTTTTGCTAAAACAGTGTCATTGCCTCAAAATGCATAAAGGAACAATACCTAATGGTTGATAAAGTATTACTAATTACAAGTCTCAACAAATCCACATTAATGAATACTGCCCAGCAAGCTGGTCTCATCTCTCACACCTAACATTCTATGCTCACAACATTCCATTTTCCCGGTGTAGAAAATTCTGTTGGTCCCATGCCCAGCACACTTTCGCAGGCCTGAGCACCCATTTCTCAGCTGCAGCAAGGGTTGACTGCTGGTGGCTCACAGTGGCACCATTCCCAAGACCTGCCCCAACATGAGCAAGGGCCACCTGGATCTGGGACACCCAGCGAGTTACATCCCTTGTGTATGCCCATCCCCAATCTCCAGCTTGCAGCCAGTCACTGATGATGTGAGTTATAAACTCTGGCACCCCATTCCTTAAAGAGGAAACCCCTGGGTCATACAATTCTCTCAGACCACACCATGTGTCAGGCTGAGGCTCAACTTCTCCTGAAATGATGTATCTGTCATTTTCTCCCCCTACCCTTCACTGCTTCCCTCACTCTCACAGCTTTCTCCTGAGAGCACCCTCTCAGTAAATTACTTACAATGAAATTTCTGCTGCAGCTGCTGTTTCTAGAAACTCTGCCTGGAAGATCTGTCTTCTCTCCATTCTCTCTCTTATTTAATCCCAACATATCCTCCAAGTCCCAGCACAAGTACTACCTCTTCTAGAATGCTCTGTTTCCTCATCTGCCAATGATTCTCATTCTCTATATTTTACATCACCTATTTGCCTAAGATCACTATATATATTAGTTTTTAATTATTTTCTATTTCTGTGAAAACATTCATTTCTTATCTCTGTGCACAATAAAATTAAACAGTTCTGTGAGGGCAGGTACCCTACTTCATTTATACCAATGACAACACTAAGCACATAAAAAATAGTAATAATTCCTTGCAAAAATAGTGTGTTGAATGGTAAGTTATCAAGTTAGGTATCATGTTAAATTATAAATACAAGTAACAAAATGGTTCTTCTATGTGAGTGAGAAAATATATTTTTCCTTCAGTCTTCACTGTGCGTTTTCAGTGATGGGCACAGGATGGCAAAGGAGACAAGCTTTTCCTGATTGTCAAGGCCATGGGAACTCAAATGCTCTGGAGTCAACTGAAAAACTGGTACAGCACAGGAAGAAAGGATACCATGTGCCAGGGGCAGAAAGGAGCTGTTGAGCTCCTTTTATTACCTCCCTACACGGCCACCAATAAATCCAGCTCTATCAGAAATGAATCTTGCTTCAAGAGACATGCAAAAGGCTAGCACCTCACTAGAGACACCTTTCACTATCAGTGTTCATGGTTAAAGGGTACAGTCATCTAAACTAGAACTGAATTTATTTTACCAATGGAGAAAGATCAAATTTGTGATGATACTTCTATCACTAATCATAAAACATATTTTAAGAGAAAGCATCCTGACAAGAGAAACAAATTATGAGAGTAAGACAGAACGCTATTTCCGACAAATTAATTTTATATTTTGTAATGCAAGTTCACATTCAAGAGTAACTATTTTTTTGAATTGTTTAAGCAACTTAAAATATACAAGGGCTGTCCGGAAAGTATCCAGCCATGCAATATGAAAAATAAAGGCGTTTATGGCTGGATTTTTTCCAGCAGCCCTTGTACATGAGTGTGAGTGTGTGTGTGTGTGTGTGTGTGTGTGTGTGTGTGTATCATTTATTCTTAATTAAATCCGTTTATATCTGTTGAACCTTTGAACCTTATCTAATTTCAGTTACAAAGCCCCAAACAAATCATGTTTTTAACTGTACCCAAAAGGGATTGATAAAATCAAATACATCTGAAAAAAAATTGCAGACCCTTAACATTAGTAGGTCATGTAATATAGAACTATTAAAAGTGATAGGTGGGAGTTCCCTGCTGGTGTAGTGGCTTAAGGCTTCGGCGCTGGCGCTGTCAGCACTGCGGCCTGGGTTCGATTCTCAGTCAGGGAGCTGCCCACATACCAAAAAGAAAAAAAAAAAAAATGTGATAGAATATTTGAAGGATTTTCACACTTAATTTCTACTTTTCTGTCTTAAGTTCAGATTCTACTCTGTTTAAGTAAAATTTTAAAAATATAACTTGTGGCATAATAAAACTCACCGTAAGTTCTCATTCTTTCAAGACCCGATTATTAAATAAAACAAAACAAAACAAAACAAACTAGTGGCTAAAATATCACATAGGGTTCAGAAGATTATTTCAGTTTTCGTAAGAATTAAGTTTAGTAATTCACAATTATAATAAGGTGATTTGTAGTTTATAATGTATATTTTTAAAAGATTATTCCACCTGAGTCAGACTCTTTATATTTAATCATGACATAATGAACATCTGTACTAGGCCTCAAAATAACTGCAACACCAGCTATAACTTTATTTGGTGTTTCTCTTCAACCAGCATTGGACCTGAGCCCACCTGTATGGCAAAACCAAAGTTATTCCAAAATTACGTGGTATCTTTCAGTTTCAGAGCGCTTTTAATTTTCCTTGTTTACTACAAATAATAACATTGTTATTATGGCTTCTCTACACATAATATTAATTTGCTTTAAAATAAAAGAAAATGTTAAGCCAAGTATTTAAAACACCATAGGAAGTTTTAATATAATAGCAAAAATATATTTAGGGTCTGACTCAAATAGCAAAAATATATACAGGGTCCAGCACAGCCCTTTTTCATGAGCTGGTAATCTATATTGTATCTTTTATTACAAATTCGTAACATAACAATATCATAACTACATTAACATAACTACTTTGAAAAGAGTGTTAGTTCTGCCAGACCCTATATAGTCTTTTGTTTTGTTTTGTTTTGTTTTCTATTTGGACTCTTTATATTCTTAACTGGGAATACATGTGAATAAACATTAGAAACTAGAATGTCAGTGATAATCTAAAACTCCTTGTAAATTGCATAAATGTGATTATTATAAAGTGCTATGGTCATCCTAGTGGTCTCCTCTAGAATTTGGGAATTATAGAAATGGAACTTGGCAAAGTGTCCTGTGGAGTCTTTAACTACAAGTATTGCCTGCTTCCAACTCTCATATTCCTACAATCTGCTTTCCAAACAGCAGGCAGAGTAACATAGTATATTAAACAAGTAGTAGTTCCAAAATCATCTAATGGTTTCTCATGAACTCAGAACCCACAGTTTACAAGATCCTACACGATCTGGCTGCTGCATGTCTTCTGATTATGCCTCATACCACACACACCTTGGCTCTCAGTATTGTAACCTTCATGGCTTTGTTTCTGTTCCTCAAACATAAGAAGTTCATTCCCATATGAGACTTTCCTTGGCATCTTAGGACCTCTGAATTTCTCTGTCCATCTGGAACAACCTGCATCTCAGACTGCTTATAGCTAGAAAGTCCTTCAATTGATCTTCAACTAACACATCGCCTCCTTTAGCAAGGCCTTTCCTGAACATTCATCCAGATAAACTCCCACCTCATGAATTATCACACCTGTCTTATTTGCTTCTCACTCCTTATCACTATGAGTGTGTATAATGATTTGTTGATCTATTTGTTTCTTTGTTCATTGGTTTTCCCCCTGATCCCCATCCCTTTTAAAATGCAAATATCACAACACAGATTGTCCACTCTTGTTCTCCCACCACTTAGAACAGTGGCTGGCATGTAACAAGAACTCAAAATATTTGCTGAATGAATGAATGCATATGCTTTAGACCCCAATATGTTTATTAAGCCATATTCCCCCTGAACATGCAATCACATGCAGGATACTGGTGCTGCTACGACTTCATTGCAGTTATTGCAAAGGTCTCCCAGAACAATCACTACAGCAGCTGCTCACCAGGCAGCCCTTCTTAAATAGTTGTCTCATATCGATTTCCTTTTGTTACAGTGAATAAACCAATTTTCATCTGGAGAGAGAAATAAAATAAATGATTTCTTTAATGCAGACCCTTAAGGAGGAACATTGGCCCTCACAGTTTGGGCTGGAGGCAAATAATGCAGGCACAAGCTCTGATGTCCTACCCTTGAGCAAAGATGGATCTGGGACTAGTAATCTTATGCTCTTTAGAGATAGAGTAACTTAGAAATAACCCGAGATTGCAAATGTCAGATTCAAATTTTCATTATCCACTAAGCACTAAGATCTGTGCTTCCCTAAGGAGAGAAAGGGGTCCTCTTTTTTTGGAGTCCGTGCAAACCTTCTTCTGATTGGCAGGGATTTCCCTACACTCTTGAGCAGGGATAGCCTTGAAGTCTGGTAGTATCCTCAGGTTTCAACAGTACAGATTCTGGTGGCCTCCTGACTCAGGACAGTATCAGACAGGAATCATAGGCAGTATGAAGAGTGGTCAGCAGTGTATCTTGAAGCCTGATGCATAACAAGTGGGTGCCAATGCAAAGCACTTGAGGTCAACCTAACAGTGCCCACATAGATACATCACTTAAGGAACATTTAATGACAGCACCGAAGCCTTAGCCACTACACCACCAGGGAACTCCCAAGGAACATTTAATGAAATAATCAATATTGTGTTTTTCTTTGGTACCTTTGAAAAAAGCATTTCTTTCCTTTTTTCTTTTTACTCTTTTAAAAAACTTTTTATTGTAATACACATACTGAAAAATGCACATATTATAAGGGTACAGCTCAAATTTTCTATCCACTTGAATTTTCATAATCCAAATTAGGCTGAGACATACCATTTTAAACAGGACAGAAAACAACCATAACATCCCTTTTCAAATAGTACGTATGGTCAGTCTAGTCTCACTGGGCTAAATTCAAGGTGTCAGTTGGCTGACTGTATGTACCATTTGAAATGGGACAGTACTGTTGTTTTCTGTCCTGTTTAAAACAGTATGTCTGGTCAGCCTATTTTAAAATTGATTTCATTAATAGTATTTCTCTTTTTTATCAGTTTTGATTTTGTATTGAGGGAATAGTAGAGAGCATGAATCTCTGTGTTCATCAGCTGTCAGATAGACAAACCCCACCAGACATGAGTGGTAACGAAAGTGTCCCTGACGTTGCTTTCTGTCTCAGTGCAGAGTCCAAGCATGAAAGATTTGCAACAGCAAGAATGAATCAAGGCTGTTGATGACTGGGCATATCCTGACTCTGTATTCCCAAGGATCTTAGGTAAATTTTTCTAATAATCTCCATAAAGTTTGTGAGCACATTTTCCCACCTACACTTGAGTTAATCATTGAAACCTGGACCTTCACTAGTTGTGTAATAAGAAAGAATTTTGCCCTTGCAATATGTTTTATGCAATACTCCTACAACAAAATAGAGTTAATCAATTCTAGATTCAAAACAAAAGGACAGTTTTCCTGTATGTAGTACTTTCATTATCACAAGTGCCTTATTTGCTGAGCTGAACTTTGCTATTTTTAAGGAATACAGAATTAACCATTGGATAAAGAAAAACTCATTTCTCAGCACGTTGACCTACTTTTAAAAATTTCCCTCATTTTAAAATGTGAATGAATAGATACTTTTCATGAGTATTTAGCATTGAGACAATTGAAACATTAATCAAAATAATAAGGCTTTTTCAATCTATTCAGCTAAATGCTCCTTTTATACACAATGCCCTTCTTAAAAAGAGATGGAACATCCTCTGAGGCCTTCCCCAGGAAAATTTCTTGAGTTCAAATAATTTTTGTTTCTCCAGTCTTTGTCCTTATGTATTGTAATTTATTTATGCTTTTTTTTAGTTGAAAAACCTGTGTGTTAACAAGGACAACAGAAGAGACCTCAAAAAGTTGTACAAAGGAGGTAAAAATTCAAAAGAAAACTTGTATTTCCTAAAAATAATTAAACTCAGATATTCAATTGTTCCTAAGTGTCCAATCTCTGAACTTAAACTAACAGAATATAAAGCCAGTTACACGTTAAAATCAATGACAAATTTTATAGACTATTGCTTGGCAAAAAAGCAAACTAAATAATTTGCATTTCAGATACCAGGTTGAACTCAATGTGAGGTCCTACTAATTAAAAAGGTGTTTTTTTCTTAATCTAGTTCTAATCTACTACTATTTAAGCATCAAAAATATCTCAGGATTCCTTATTGACTATTAATATCCTAAGAAGTATTTTAACATAGTCAGATTATTCTAATAATTGAAGGAAAAAAAAAAACCCGGTTTACGTGCTACTCTTATAAAGAGCTAGTTATTCTTCAACAGAAAAGAGGAACTATGGGAAAAGAAGTATAGGCCTTTGTATATTATTTTAATTTGTTGCCTCTACACTTAAAACAAGGAGAAAGTAGAATAAAAAATTAATTTAGGTAGGTTCAAATATTGCTATCTGAAGGAGGAATAATATTTGGAGATACTTCAAAGATTCATTTTAAACATGATAGAATACATGTAACTCACCAGCAGATACTTTCAAACTGTTTAAATACAATTTTTAAAAGTCATACATAATAAGAGCATTGATATGGTTTGTTTACAAACACCCACACTCAAAAACCTATATACTTTAAATGATCTTTCATTTTCTTTTGAGATCTTAGACCCTCTCTGCTGAAAATAAAGAGTAAAATGAATAATTCAAATAAACAAAACACAAGATGACAGTACAGTAAAATCGACAAATCCCAATTTTCTTTCACAGAATTACCTATTTGAGATAATTAAATAAATAGTTCGGTTGATGACCATGTTATCAACTCTGATTCATATCTTCAGGCCAATTTTCTTCTCTTAACATAAAAGAGTTTGTATTTTTCAAAAATTCAAATGAATATTTACAAAGTTTTATCAAACTTGCACAAAAGGAAAATAAAATGATACAGGCACAGCCATCATTGCACCGAAATATCAAACAAAACAATATTTCACTGAGAACAGAGATTACTGCTCTGCTTTAGTTTTCTAATATATGGTGAGCTCAGTACTTCTAGAAAATATAAACTCTTCTTTGCAACTGTTATTTACAAAAATATATATATTTGGAGTAAGATGAATAAATCCTTGAAACTATAATTTTTTCATGATTTAAAGGATCTTAACAACACACCATTCACTGCAGTTGCTTTGTTATTGCTGAACTTCATTTTATGATCCTCTCATATAAATTGTTCATGAGGGGACACCTCTTATAGACTCTTGAAACAAGAATGTATCTTGTACATTTATGTTACAGGTTTATTATGATAAATCCTTCTTGCCACAGAACTGAAAATTACCAAGACAGTTTATAAAATCTGTTAATAAAAAACAGTCCTCACACTGAAGTAGACTCATTTACTGGGCAACCCAAACCTACCTGACATATATTCAATTTCCCAAATAAAATCAGAAATGTCTACCTATAAGAGAAGTGTATGTGTAATAAAACATTTTTTATATTTATTTTTCTTATTTAACTTAAATGAAGATGATTTTGATGAAATAGCATGCTTTTCTGGATTTCAGGTGATATATCCATAAAATATTTAAAGTTGTATTTTTCAACATAATTGAAAAAGACATAAGATTTAGCCTATAATGTGTTGTTGCATGCCAAGTTCACCTACTTAGATTCAAATCTATTCTTTAATATTGGCTTCAGTGTACTGACATTTGAAAGTAGAGATTCAAAACACTGCAAACATTCTTTCCATGATGAATGAAACTAGAGCCAAATAGGGTGACAGCTGAGTACTCTGGAGTACTCTGTCCTATAAAATTATGCTCACATTCACTATGGGAGAGGCGAATTGTATTTGACAACATATTCCCAGGCGCTGTGTAATGAAGCTTCAAACTTCAATTAGAACATATCAAAAAGAAAAATAAACACAATTTCACTAAAATGCTGCCTTCGTAAAGAAAACAAGCCAGTTGGAAAATACTGTAAGTTCAACATCATTGGCCACTCATCAAGCATTCCTTTCCCATGTCAGGTATCAAATAAAATGCAGATTCTTTTTAGTAATAATAGAGATCCCTCCTGTTTTAAAAATCCAGGACATTCAACTCACTCGACACCCTATGAATTAACAATTCTACACTCTAGACTTTAATTTTCTCTTTCCAGCCACTTACAAAGAAAGATTTTTTTTTTAATACATTGAGTGGCATTGTTTATGAACGGTGATCAGCATATTCAAAGCTCAAAATGAAAAACACAACCTTCTGGGATACCACACATGAAGGCTATAAAGCATCTGCATGTTGGTTTAAATTAACCTAGAAGAATGCTGAAAGTACGTCCCCCAAGCGGGTTACATTCTTGGTGAACTATAATTGAGACTCTTCAGACGATGAATTCCCCAGTGCCTCCCACAGATAGCATTTCAATAAATGTTTTGTTAGTAAAATGCAATAGCTTGCCTGTTTTTAATCTCTCTCCTTGCCAGTGTTTATTAGTAATTTACAGAATTTTGGCCATGGAAAAAGCATATGTGAATGGGCCAAAATGAGGAGTCTAGTTAGTTTATAAGCAGGAATAAGTGCTGCCTCCGCTAATGAGTTAAACAGACAAGTTTGGTTGTTCTGAAGTTTTTTGTTGAGGTTGTTTTGATGGAAGCTTCCTTTGATGTAACATTTTCATTTAACATTTTATAACAGTAAACAATGCACTCAATAGAAAATACTTAATGAATTTTACATAACATAGGGTATAACGATAGCCAAATGTGAAGGATCTTAGACATGTTAGACACTATTTTCAAAACATTTCCATGACTGGAAAAGGCTAACTGTCTACTAGGTAAGAAATAACATCATTAACGAAATAGTACGTATTATCCCAGCTTTTTCTATGTATCTTTTTACAGTAGTAATATAATCATGTGGTATTATTTATTTGCATGTTTGTCAACAATGTGCACGATCATATTCAACCACTGTATGTGAGTCAATTGAGAGCAAGAGTCATGTCTTAATATCAAGAAGCGGGGAAAAGGTAAAAACACAGAAAGGGAAAAAGAAGAGGACGAAGGATGGTTTAAAGACCACCAGTCCTACCGTGATCTGTGATCACACCTAAGAGGCTTAAACCACTCATTTGTGACAGAACTGTACCACAACAAGGCCATCTATTTCTCAGGTCAAGATACTTCTTGCAACACAAACGTGTATTTTCTTTTTCAAAAAAGTGATAACAATTTGAGAAATAACAAACCCACTAAAAATAATTAACTTAATCTTTCCTCACTAGTTTGTTTTATTTAGGAGGGAAAATGTGGGTATTTGTTTGCTGTCCTTTCAATAATAGGACATATAGATGACAAACTTTCTTTTTCATTTCAGAAGACCGTGTTTTCAGATAACAAGAAACAGAACTATTGAACTTGAAATCATTTTTAATTGGTTCTACCTCTGACATCAGCTAAATAAATAGATACATAAGAACTTAAAAGTTAATTCTGGGTATGATTTGGATTTATAGACATAGACCTCTTTAGGGCCCAATCTACATGCTGAATAGTGTGGTTGTCATCATTCTAACACTTAACCATCATTCCATTCCCAACAGAAATGCTAAGCAGACAAAAGAATAGAAAACACCTGTCTGTAAAAACACTCTAAAGAGAAGGTATTTGGGAGTCTCCCAATTAAAGGACAACTTACCATATTTTGCCATGTATAATGAGCACACAGTTTTCGGCCCAAACTTTCAGGGGAAAAAATCTTTTGTTTTAATTTTTTAATTCCAATTTTATTTGTTTATATTTAAGTACTTGTTTTTTGTCTTAAAAAGGAATCTTAGCATTTATTTTTTAACATTATGGTAAAAGAAATTTTTGTAGCAAATAATTACAAAACCTAAGAACAGAAATTAGGTATCAAAAATTTTATGTATAAAATTTTTTATATTAAAAACTGATTATCATATCAGCATTTTGAGTACAGATATAGTTATTGATTTTTAGAGTTACATTTTTAACTCATAAGCATAAATAAAAGAATTAAAAACATTTAGATATAGAATTAGTACTACCCATGTATAATATGCATCCCTTATTTTTCCCTCTCAAATATAGGCAAAAAAAAGTGTGCATTATACACAGCAAAATACAATAAACATATTCTAATGAGTTAACACGATTTTCCAACACCCACAGAGGTAACATTTTTAGTGTCTTGGATAAATATGATTAGACAGTTGAATTTCCCCCAGATATTTTACAAGGATAAAATAGAATGAAAGATATCATGAAAGATAGAATACAAAAGAGAGAAGTGAAAAGAAACTCAGAAAAAACTAAGACAAAGATAAAAACTTTAAAACTCTTCAACACTCTCAGAGGACTAGGGAGACTGATGGCATACATGAAACAAGCACAAGATGACATTAATTTTTAAAAATAAAAGCATGGTACCAAAAAAATTGTAAGATAAAGGTGAGAAAGTCTCCCAGAAGAAAAATATAGAATAAAAAGAAAGGTCATTTGAAATATGAAGACAAAATATAAGAATTTAGAGGGTCAATCCAATATTCAACTAAGAAGAATCCCATAAATAGATAATATATGGTTAATTAATTCTATTATTTAGCATTTCCTTGAGAAGAGTGGCTCTTACTTCTAGTACTGACCATGTTTATACCTGTGTCTTACAGGTTTATATAATTCATAAATTATAATCTTCTCCTGAAACACTGAAGAATGCCCATTAATACTGCTGAATTTAAATTCATGCGCAGAGTCCTTAGAATGGTAAAGAAATTAAGTTGGGGCACGCACAGACTCATCTCATGCAGTCTTGCGTTTGATGGTAGAATATTTTTCTGCTTTAAACCAAAGAGTTGTTTTAAAAGCTCTTCTATAACTGTAATTTTTTTTCATTCAAATGTATTATATCTGGATATGTACTTGAGCAGAGCAGAGTTTTGCTATACAACAGAGATTTATCACATATGACAGGTCAGCACAGAGTAAAAATTAAATCAAGGAATCAGTAATGTAAAATGACAACAGCCCTCACTTCACAAGAACGACTGCTATGTGTTTAAGAAATATTAAATAAAATCAAATAGGATGACTATTAGCATTCTTCTTCTGATGCAGATACTCATTTAAAAGAGATATAATACCAACCTTCTTTCACTATGACACAAGGAATTTTCAGAGCTTACAATTTTTTCCTGAAACAATACAGTATAAAAACAAATCCTAATTTAAATATTCATGTCTTCACATTATTTAATGGTATGCCAGTATGACTATAGATATAATTTAATGCTCCACGACGTTTCTTCCTGTTTTATAACAGCTAAAGTAAGAGTCACTTTCAAGAGTAATATTATAAGCCATCATTATGAACTTCATATTTTTTCTCTGAAAAATGTGTTCAGCTACTAATAATGACAACACACCAACATTCAAAATAAACAGCTTCTTCCAAATGCATGACACATTTTTTTTTTTTAGATTAGAAAATAACCCAGTGGTCAAGGAGACAAACTTCAGGACTCAAATTTACCTTTAAACATCCTTCCTCTAACACCCTTGTACAAGTGAAGCAGAAGAGATGAAACCCGAAATCTTTGCACAACAATAACAAAAAAAACCTGCAGGATATAATCTGGTCCCTGAACATTTTGAAGATTAAAAAAAAAAAATCAACTGGGATTCAACATGTAAAGAATATTTCCAATACAACATGTCGAGAATAATGCAAATGTACTTTGCAGGCTTGTCATTTTCACTAGAAACATCAAAGAAACGAACTTCTTTTAAAACTGTCATCAGAAAGAGCGGGAAAAGCTATCTCCTTTAAACATCACATCCAAAATTGTGCTTTTATCAAGTGTGGAGGAGAAAAATCATTCAACAAAAGTATCATAGTGCCTTGATGAGCCAACATTAGACTTTTTCTTACTTTTCCTTACCCCTCGTACACACACACCACACATGCCTATACATACACTGAGACACATATGCACATTCCTATATTCAAACATACTACAGACACAAGTTTCTTGTGGTTTTTTTAAAGGGTTTAGAATCCAGGAGGCATTAAACAATAAAGGGTATTCTGGTATTTTACACAAACTATGTTTTTCTTCTTTAAAGATCAGATCTACTAATGAAATTTATTCTGTGTAAAAGCTAGTTTCTTTGAGAGAAGAAAATACTAGAAGGCCTTTTTTTTACAATTGCTTTTACCTAAAAACGAAGATAGGTTTTTCACACAAAATTAAAGAAACAAACCAGAAAGCAGTTTCAATGGAAAAGTACTTCAAGTAGAGGCAGAGGGATCATTTGGAAGAAGCACGGCTTCCAGTCCAGGATTTCATTTACTAGCTGTGGAATACATACCAGGCAATGTCACCTCCCTGATACACGGGGAAATGTGACCTGGCCAAGGTACCCTGGCCCTTGTGAACACATGGTTGGACACATGACCTATGCAGGGCCATCAGAGACTAATGGAGACCTTAGGAGAAGAATACCTTTCTTCCCCTGAGATTTAAAGTGATGAGAACCATCTAACCCCATAACTACGGACAGCCCTCTTAGGCACCTTGCACGAAAAGCCCAAATAAAATTAAAGACAGCAAAGAGGAAAGCTGAGAGGAGAGAAGGGAGAGTCCTGATTAAGCAACTGCTGTCCCTGGTCAGCAGGTGACTAAGTCACATCTTCTTTGCGCTTTCTGGACAAATTAAATAAGAGGAGTCAATGGTGGCTAAATCTGGATTTCTAGTCTTCTAAAAGACTAGCTTAATAAAAACTACCTACCTTATATAAATCTGGGAATAAAGTATATGGGACAGCATAGAGATGGTATCTAAAAATGTTAACAATATGAAAGGGTGATTTTCTTTTATAAGGAGATTTTATATTGTAAAACTCAACATCTATAAACATCTCCAAAACATAGATACAATGCCTTCTGGATATTCAAGTTTTAATTTTTGTTAAATTCAACACTTATTTGTTATGGTGCCCATTTTTCTCTATAAACAGATTCTCAAGGGCTGAAATTATCTCTCAACAATAGTTAGATCTTGAGCGTTTAACATAGTGCCTTACAGTAGATGCTCAAATATTATATTTTTCATTGATAATAAATAAAATTAATTTCTATTCTTGTTGGCTAACATCCAGATTACCACAAATACTAGACCACGTAGGTGAATTTTCAAGAGCTGTTAAAATATAATTCACTATTGGAAACATATGTTCTTCTTCATATGTTTTAAAAAATATTCTAGTTCAGAAAATGAAATTGTTAGGATTTGAAATGATTTTTAAAGAGTTTTGGGGTTTGGGGTTGTTTATGAAATAAAGAATTTAAAAAGAATGAAAGTATTTTTAAATGGAAAAGCCAAAATGGATAAACAGTATTTCTGGGGCATGCTGAGCTAAATTCAATACCAATAGCTTTGGGAAAATAAGTTCTTCCCTCTGTATAGGAGACCTAACTTTGATGACACTTGATTGAGAACACCAGTAGAATTTATCCTACAATCATTGCCTTAGGGTTTGCATCACTCCCCAGAATCACAGTAGATTATTTCGTAACTCAAGACTCCAAGCTATATACTTTAGTGGATTTGCTTGATATGTCAGTAACTTCATTTAAAATGACTCCTTTATTATGCATTATAAATGAATACTTTTAATTTTGAACATCATACTGGAAGGAGATTTCTTTTAAAGGATTTTCTCTGCAATATTTAACCAGAATTTTTATTTGGAAATAGGGCCATATTTCCTTTAAATAACAGCTACAATTTATTGAGGATTTATCTGTGCCAGACCCTCTGCTCATCACTTAGTACCTGTGATCACATCTAATCCCCTTGACAATCCTACAAGCAGAGTGCCTATTTTATAGATTTAAAAAACAGAGAGAGTTAAAGGTATTGGCACAAGGTCAAACAGCTAGTAGATGGAAAAACTATAGTTCAAAATCATAAATGGCTGATTCCAAAGTCGATGCTTTTTACTGGCTCCATGGAAATGACTGTCAGTGAAACTACACAGAGAAAAAAATTACAGTCACGCTACTGTTGGCACAGTTTGCTGAACCTCACATATTAGGCTACTAGGTCCCTCCTCCCTTTCTCTACCATATATACCTGAAAATATGATAAAATTTCAATAGTTGAAGCATATGTTACTTTTGCATGCCCTTTATGCTACAACATTTGAGTGTTTCAGATAAGCTAAACCATAACATCTAGTATTTAGTAAGTGCTTATTTGGTGCTAGCGCTCCGGTGCTAGACATATATATCTACACATATGTACATACAGTAATATAATTATATATGTTAATATAATCCTGTCTCCTATGAGAGAGGCACTATTATTACCCCAATGTACAGACAAGGCATGAAGAGGTTCTGTAACCTGCATGATGTCACATAGCTACTAGGTGAGAGATGAGGATTCAACCCCAGGCAATGTGGCTGTGGAGTGCACCTACATGACTTTCTGACCATGGGTCACCACATATCTCTGACTGCCCATCAGGCAATACTTGGAATGCTAACAATTTTCCATTGAAAGTTAAGTAAACAAAATGTCCATAAGATTTCTAGTAATTCTAGTACTACCCAAGTTTAGATGCAAAAACAGGATGATCAATTTCCCCCCACAGCCTCCACGGAGACACTGCCCTTCTCAGCTCCTCACCCATCTGCCATCTAGTGTTCTCCTTTCCTGGGTCCTTTGTGATGAGTTGTTTTAGACATGATGGGTCTTCCCAGAGCATCACTGTTCTGGACAGATCAATGCCCCTTTGCCCTGCTGTCTTGCACATAAGCTTCCTGGCTGCAATCTCTGTGCACTCAAATTCACTGGTACAGCAAGTTCACATCGTGTTACACTGTGTTTTACTCATTTCTGCCATCTTTCTAAAAAGATATGCTCCTGGAGGTCACCAATCATTGGTACTCTTAGTGCCATACACGGTACCCAGTACACTGTCAGTACTTAAACAATGTTTTTCTTAAATTTTTAATTCCTTCAATATTCAACATAGCATTTGTTTATATTTGTTTAAGATCAAAACATTTCAGAAATTACTCAAAAAATAATAAAGGCCCGCATTTTATTTATCCCCTTGCATTCTGGCCTCTCACTCTACTATTTTCTCATTCTGTACAGGTCATAATGATATAATGATATTTAAATATCTCCCTTCATAATACTGTTACTTTCTTCAGGCCAACTTCTTATTTCTCATACTCTCCCTCTTTCCCATCATAATCAAGTTGCACACAAGAATAGGTCCTATTTTCTCACTTCAAATTCATTCGCTTTTTTCAAAAAAGTTTATTTTTTTATTAAAAGTATTACATGCTTATTATAAAACATATGTATGTTTGTTTTTTTAAATCACCCACAATCTCATCAGGGATAAAACTTGTTAAACTTGTAATTTAATTACTTCCAACTATTTTATATTAATATTATATTACATTCACATATATGAACTCAGAGTAGAATTATAAATCAGGAACATAAAGCATATACAAATAATGCTTTTGTTCACTCAACATTACAATGAAAGTACTTTTCGATGTCATTAAATTCGTTGCTTATTTAACTCTTTTGTTACAAATGGACACATAAAGAAGGAGCAATTAATTTTAATGAAAGAGTTGACTCGAGCTTAGTTTCACAAATGGGAACCAATGAAGGCTCAGATAATTCCAATGAAGCAGAAAGAAAAAGAATGTGCAAACCCAGTAGCTAAAATATTTTGGCACATTTATTTATTTATGTTGCTCTCCCTGATACTAGACTAAAATGTTCTACATGGGTCAAGAGTCTTATTTATCTTCGTATCCCCACTCCTAGCACACTCTTTGGTACAGGACAGATACCTAATCCAAGACTGGTGAACAAATGAATAAAAAAAGTTGATGGGCTTATAATTAGAAAATCTACAATATAACATTTTAGTTTTCAAGTAGAAGTCAAACAATTTAACAAGCCACAGAAATTGCAGACCATTAAATAATTATTTAATCTCCATGAGTTGAAGAAAAAAAAAATCATAATTTTATTTCTCTTTGGCTAAAAAGTATGTCTCTCAAACTTCTTAAATAACTTAATTTTGGTATCCAATACACATAGTTATCAAATGTTAATCGAGAATTGTTGGTAAGAAAACCTCAACCTTCAGCAATTTACAACCTGAGAATTAAAATTGATAATGTTTAAACCAGATGCTGATTTGTAGGTAAAGTTTCGTATATACATAAAATCTTTGAAACTTTTCAATTCTGTAATCATCCAATCTTCTTTTAAATGAATAATTATAGACTATGTAAATAGAAGTTACAGGTATTAGAGAAAAAAATTAAATGTTTGAGAAAGAAATTGCTAGGCAGTGGTATTGCTTTTTAATCTTGACGTATTTGGTTTTTACTGCTATGTACCAAATTACCACAAGCCTAGTAACTCAGAGCAACATGCATTTATTATCACGCAGTTGTTATGGGATAAGAGTTGGCATAGCTCAGGGTCTCACCAGACTGCAATCCAGGTAGGCTGCAATCTAGGTATTGGCCCAACTGAGCTTTCTGGCTGATTATCAATAGGCTCCGCTGTTAGAGGCCCCCAAAATTCCTTGCCACGTGACCCTCTCATAGCAGCACTATTAGGACAGCACAAGAATCTCTCTGACCTTTAGGTGCTCTTTTAAGAGCTCATCTGATTAGGTCAGGGCCACTCCTGATAAGTAATCTAATCAGGGATCTGAATTCTTTCTAAACTTTCCTCTGTACCTTGTCATAAAATGTAATAACCTAATCATGGGACTAATATCTCATCATATTCACAGGTCCCACTCACACTCAAAAGAAAGTGATGATACAGGACTGTACCACCAGGGCTGGGAAAGTTGGGGACCATCTGAGACTCTGCCAATGTCACCCAATCACCTAATTTTCCCACACGTGAAATTGTCTATACATGAAACTCACACACATGGAGACACTTAAAAACTGACCACAAGTAAAAATTACTGACTCCAAATATTTGATTTATATACCATTATTAAAATTTACACTCAACTGCATTTTGTGGAAAATGAGTTGGGATTTAAGTTCAAGCTCTGGTAACAACTGCTTCTGCTAAAATGCCTAGCCCCAGTGATTGACCCCTGGACGTTATGACAGATAGAAGAATGAGGTAAGAATGGCAGCTGTTCTCCACTCACTGTGGCATTAGCAGGACAGGGATCAGATGGATTAGAAGGCCGACTGGTTGGGTGGCCAGTCTGACGGCAGCTATGCTCATTAAAAACTACAGAAGCGAGAAACTTACTGTAACGAACCTAGCTTACTGATCAAAATTTTTTCACAGGTTAGGGTATTCAAAATTCTAACAGATGGTCACTAGAAGAAAAAGGTCCAATTAAATTTACTAAAATGCATTTTTAATACAAAATTTAGGGTGATGGAGGCATGCTTATTATTTTTAAACATATATATTTTTCAATTACAGTTGACATTCAATACTATTTTATATTTGTTTCTGGTGTACAGCTTAGACCTTGATATAATTTACAAAGTGATCCCCCTATTAGTCTACTACCCACCTGGCACCATACATAGTTATTATATTATTGACTGTATTCCCTATGTTGTACTTTACATCCCTGTGACTAATTCTTAACTACCAATTTGTACTTCTTAATGCCTTCACCTGCAACCATCAGTTTGTCTCTGTATCCATGAGTCTGTCTCTGCTTTGTTTGTTCATTTATTTTGTTCTTTAGATTCCACATATAAGTAAGATAATATGGCATCCATCTTTCTCTGTTTCACTTACTTTATTTAGCATAATACCTTCCAGGTCATCCATGTTTTCACAAATGGTAACATTTTGTTGTTTTTACAGCCAAGTAATACTCCACTGTACATATGTGCCACCTCTTGTTTATCCAATCATATATCAATGGGCACTTAAGTTGCTTCTATACCTTGGTTCTTGTAAATAATGCTGCAATGAACATAGGGGTGCATATATCTTTTCAAATTAGTGTTTTGAATTTCTTCAGATAAATATCCAGAAGTAGACTTGCTGGGTTATAAGGTAGTTCTATTTTTAATTATTTGAGGATCCTCCGTACTGTTTTCCATACTGGCTGAACCAATTTGCAATCCCACCAATAGTACACAAGGGTTCCCTTTTCTCTACACCCTCACCAACACTTGTTTATTGATTTGTTGATGATGGCCATTTTCACAGGTATGAAGTGATATCTCAATGCAGTTTTAATTTGCACTTCTTCGATTATTAGTGTCACTGACCGTATTTTCATACGTCTATTGCCCATCTCTATGTCCTCTTCAGAAAATGTCTGTTCAGGTCTTCTGCCCATTTTTTGATTGGATTGGTAATTTTGTTGGTCTTGAGTTACATGCATTCTATATAAATTTTTAATATTAACCCCTTATCAGATGTATCACTGGAGAATATCTTCTCCCATTCAGTAGGCTGTCTTTTCTTTTTTTTTTTATTGTTTCCTCTGCTGTGCAAAAAACTTTTTAGTTTGATGTAGTCCAATTTCTTTCTTTTATTTCCTTGCCAAAGAGATATATCAGAAAAAACACTAGGAGCACTGTCAGAGAGCTTACTGCCAATGTTTTCTTCTAGGAGTTAGATGTTTTCAGGTCTTATATTTAAGTCTTACTCCATTTTGAGTTTATTTTTGTATATGGTATAAGAAGGTGGTAGTTTCACTTTTTTGCATGTATGTGTCCAGTTTTTCCCAATACCATTTACTGAATAGACTATCTTCACCCCATAGTACAAGGGCTGTCTGGAAAGTATCCAGCCATGTAATATGAAAAACAGAGGCATTTATGGCTAAATTTTTTTCCATACAGCCCTCATATACTCTTACCTGCTTTGTCATAGATTAACTGACTATATATAGGCATGGTTTTATTTTTGGGTTCGCAATTCTATTCCACTGATCTATGTCTAAGGGGGCACATTTATGACTGGATTATTTTTTTTCCAGACAACCCCAGTAGGGCTGTAAGGAGGTACACTTATGAATACAGTTCTTACTGGTAGTTTTTCAGATGTTTGAAGACAACTGGTATATCTTTTCTGAGCCTGCTCTGTTGTATGATAAATATGTTCTGCAGCCCCAGGCATTCCTCAAATGAACCTTCAAAGCTGCAAGCATTCTTTCTTTTTCCTCAAAAATTAATCTGCTTTTCTATATCCTTCTAAAGTGTAGCACCAGAATTATATGTTTTCCAGACTTAAGTTCGCAAACGAAAGATATAACAGGGCTATTTCCTTTCTTATTTTAGATCAGTGGTTTGCCAATTTGGGGATGCATGTAAAAATTTTACTAAAAATGCAAGTTTTTGAACCCAAGTTCAGAGGTTCTGATTAACTCATTTGGTCTGGGAAGGGTTCCTCACTTACACATTTTCAACCCCTTAGTGATTTAGACTTAGGTGAGCCACTGGCCACTCTTTGAGAAACCATGTCTATTAAAATTGTTGAGATTTCATTAGCTATTTTGTAACGCGATCAGAGAACTGACACCTAATAAAGTTCCTGTTCACTAAACTCCCTTATATATATGAGTTCCCAGACTATCAGGCTCTGGGAACAAACCACAAGAGCTTTGACATACAACTATTAAATTACATCATAACAGATGTATCACTCTAATTTTTAAAGGTCTTTTGAAATCTTGATTTTCCTCCTACATACGAGGGCTTCCCAGAAAGTATCCAGCCATGTAACCATTCTCGTTATATTGACGATGGCTGGATTTTTTTCTGGACAGCCCTTACATACCAGTATGTACATAAGGAGCTTGTCACCAGATATATTTGATAAGTGGTCTCTGTAAATGTCTCTTAATGGCAGAGCTCTTTCTCACAAGAAGTCTCCTACCTGAAGAGACTCTCATTTGAGCAGTGGTACTCTGACAAAATAGACATTTTTCTCCTTGTCTTGTTTACCTATACCAAATAACTCTTAATTTTCTTCCATTTTATTCATGAAGAGTAACAATTTTTATATTATTTTAGCTATTTTCTCTGATGAACTAACAAGTAGAAAAGAAAAAAACTCTCATTTCCTGGACCTTTGGAAAAATGCATTATGTACAAGCTCACATAGAAAATCATAGTTACCTACAAAAGGTAAAAATTGCCTAAGTCATGTTCTCTAATGAAACAGAAATAAAACTTATACGCCTTAAAATGTACGACTTGTTCTTAAATATAAGGAAAAACAGTATTACAGTACGTAGAAATGCATGACAGTAGGAGCCCTATAGATCAAATCTGAGGAAAACTTGCAGAGATGGCACTGTTCCCCATCAAGTCTACAGTCCAGCCACCACAATGCCCACAGGTCACCAAGACAGTTTTCAAGCTCCCATAGCTCACGATTAGCCCTGCCACCATTTGGTAAGTACCTAAACGCAGACAAGACAGTTACCAATGGAACTGATAATTGGTCAATATGCTCCATAATACACAGATAGATACACACACACACACACACACACACACACACACACACATCTGTGTAAAATATATATAAACTTGGAAAATGTCATCCAAAATAATACTACATATTAACAATTGCATTAAGATATATCTTCCTTAACTAAATAATTTTGTTCTACAAAAGCATCAACTAGAGTACTTTATAGAATTCTCTAGAAGCACTGACTAGAAGAAATATGCCATTCCTAGTATACACAACTGAACACAAAAAAATGCTTTAATCTCCATGACATTGTTTACACACACACACACACACACACACACACGCTCATGGCTGCATGCACTTCAATTAAATGTGTCAATTTATAGTTCTGAAAAGGATAATTTATTCAATGTTTCTGGCTGCTGTCCACTTTTTTTGTTGTTTTTTCTATTAAACTAAACTGGAAGTAAAAGATTTCTCTAGTCTTCAGTGAAGTCTCAATAAACAGTAACTTAAATGACAATAAACGCTTTTAAATGCTATTATAGACATCTGCTATTATAAAAGCACTTGAGAGAAAACGTTTGCTGATACAGATTTTCTCAATTTCACCTAAAACAACTCAATAAAAATGGAAGAGAAAAATAATAGGTGGGTTGCATGAATAATCACAAGTTAATGCTGTGAACAAAACTTAATGTCAAAAACAGAACATGGATAAGTACAGATGTTAAAGTAGAAGTCAAGACAAGGTCACACTATTTGTGGTACAGTTGTTTGGTCTGTTTTTAAGCGTGTATCTTGGAATTGCTTTCTGAGTTTATTTTGATGAGATTGTTTTCTGCTGCTCTTTGTGGTGGAGCATGTTAACCATAGCTAAATTTAGAGAGTGTTCTCTAGAGGTGCTCTTCTGAAACTGTTAATAAAATTAACAGAGGCCAGCATTGTCCCCCTTCATCTGCTACCTCTGAACTTCTCAGTGACAGAGGTGTATGTAGGTTATGTGATGACCCCTAGCTACACGTTATATTTGAAAAATCCCCATGAGTAGATTACAACACGTTAAGCATGGAGATAAAACTACCATCCACCACAAGAGAATATGTTTGCTTTTAATGGTGGAAATCGTTAATGAAACACATTATCATAGTTCTCACTTACATATTTATCATCTCCTTTATTTTTTTGGTTCTGAATTCATCTATTTGTCCAGCATGTCATTTATTTTTTTATTTATGAATCTTGAAAATGATATTTTAAAAATTTCATTAACTGAATGTAAGAGAACCAAAGAATTAGTGAAATGTAAAGTCGAATTTCACAGCTGAGTGAACAAAATTAAATGAGGATGCACAGAATATCTACAAAAACACAGCTAATTTATTTGATTGACTCATTCAACATTCCTCCTCCCTATCCCAGATCCATCTTTCAAAAGCTTTCAGATTTTCCTAACCCAAACTTTGATTCTGCACTGTACTTTTCAAATGCTTATAATAGTAAACCGCTTCCACCTCATTCTCCTCACCTCGATTTCTCTAGCGCCTATCACATGGCTGGTAACCAGTAGATATTAAGTCAGTATTTGTTGAACGTTTGAGACAATTATTTTGTCTAAATCGTTCTTCCTGAGTCTGACGCCTTTCCATTAGTTTGTTCTACCTGAGCAAGTCTTATTTTCTACCACTGTCCCCCAAAACCCTCCAGCTCAGGAAAATTTATCTTAAAAGCCCCATGCTTATTCCACATGGTTGCACTTGACTTTTTCCCGTATGTAATATATGGTTCTGTACCCCTGTAACTACTAAACATCTCTTATTAATATTTAAAATAATATTCTACACATCTGATATACACAACTTTTGATTCCATGGCTTCCATGTCATATCTCATGATATGGCACTCTTAGTTTTAGCCACGAAAGTAAACAAAATATTTACCACAAAAATGTGATACATTCTTTATTCACTCATGAATGCATTATTTATGTATTCCCTTACTTAATATTCATTCATTCCAACAAGTATTTATTGGTTATCTATCTGTGCCAAACAATGTGCTAAAGCACGAGAGAGACAGAGAAAAGAGAGAATAAAAAAAACAAATATCCTTTCCCTCGCAAAGCTCAGAAGAGAAAGAAGGGACACTAATGAACTTGTTCAAAAACTCAACAGTTACAATTCACGATTAGTACTAAAAAGGAAAACATAAGAAAAAATAGTACCCCCCCTAATAAGGGTATGTGATCCAGGTGGCGGGTAGGGAACAGTCTAAAGACACTTGGCTAAAGAAGTGATATTCCAACTAAAGTTTGAAAACTGAGTAGGCTAAGTAGAAATGATCTAAAGCATTAGTAAGGCTCGGAGATAAGGGCTTTTTAATGCAGTGGGCAAAACACAACACATTCAAAATATCAAAAGAATCCAGTATGTACAAAACATAACTTGGAAAATAGTGGCAAAGGCTATGATGGGCAAGAATGCTAGAGGCTTTTTTGGTCTTTATTATAGAAACAATGGTAGATCACCCTAAACTCTAAAACAGGGGAGTGACAAAACTCTCTGGCTGCCGTGAAAAGAACAGACTGGAATGGGCAAGAATGGAGAAATTTGTTGAGAAAGCAATGCTGCGGGCTTGCTCAGAGCATTCCAGGACAAACCACGACAGGCAAAATCTGTGCAGGAGAGACACTTGTTTCTCAGAGGAGGTAATGCTTTTAAGTTAATTGTCCTATGAGAAGTAGAAGTTGGTCAGTAATGAAGGGATGCTAGATCATTTCTTTCTTGTTGACCCTTCTGTTCCTCTGTGCTTTTGATAATGACCCTACACTTTGGATTCTGGTTACCTACCTGTAACAATATCCATCTGCTCTCTCACCTCTTGGTGGACTTTCTCAATACTGAAATCGTCTTTTCTGCCATCTTCTAAACTTCTCATGCATTCAATCTTTTGTGTATTCATCTGTTTCAGTTCTGTACTATGTAACAAATAATCTGCTAATTACAAAGCAACTGCAACCCTTATAAAACTCATCGTCAAGTGAAGAGGAAGATTTGTAAATAGATTCGTTTTCATTCAACATGTATTCACCAAAAAACTACCATGTACCAAGCATAAGGATACAGCAGTAAATCAAGAAAATACTTGATTTTCTTGTGCTTACCTCTGGTGAAGAAGATAAATTGTAACACATTATATAAAGCCTATTACAGAGATAGTTCCATAAAAGAAAACTGTTGATATCAAGAGGATAATAGAGTGACTGTTTTCACAAAAGAGCAACATTTTTGTTGAATCTTAAAAGATGAGAGTTTGCCAAGCAAAATTGTGGAGAAAAACCTTTCTAGCCAGGATGATGAGCATGTGAAGAATATGAGTGGGAATGAAAGAGAAATTAAGAGTTAAAAAACCTTTGTTTTTTGGAAAATAACACTGGACTTAGTGTAGGTTAGAGGGTTGCTCAAAACAAGAAGAGACCAGTAACAAGAAGGCAAGTGAAAAGTCCATAGTGAAAGTACAAGAGGAACACACTAAAGTCTAGACCCTGAAGCGGTAACCAGCAGTGCAGAGGGAGAGAAAAGAGTGTGTCATTCTGAGATTTTTGGAGCAGGCATCGGGGGTCATTAACTGGAGGTAAGGCCACCTAGTGTGGAGTATGTTTGGGAGTCGAACTGACAGAAATCTGTCCTTTTTGTGGCTCCTCCTCTTCTGCTCTCCTTTAAATGTTGGTACTCTCAGGCCTTCCTTTCTTTCCTAATGGCACAAAAGAAATTACAAAGTGATGTTTACAAACAAACAAAACACAAGTAAGCAGCAGGAGGAATACTTCTAAGAAGATCCTCTGAAGAGTTGGAGTTACAAACTTGAATGTACAGTGCCTTAACCCTTCCTTATTTTCATGGATTCCATGCACTGGACTCATAACCATCTGGGGAAGCAGATGTAGTGGTGAAGAGTTCAGCTCCCTGTGCTAGATGAAAAAACTTATGCTTGTTCACCAGCTCCTCCACGTACTAGCTTACAACAGCTCAACTTACTAACCTTTCCCAGTGTTTCTTCACCTAAAACATGGGACAACAGAACTATCTTCATAAGATTATGGTGAAGAGTAAATGAAATAATCCATGTAAACAGTGCTTCCCACTTCAAGGACCTCATAAAATATTAGCTACAAATAATAACTAATACTATATACAAGGGCTGTCCAGCCATAAATGCCTCTATTTTTCATATTACATGGCTGGATACTTTCCAAACAGCCCTCATATGATGCCCCATTCTAACTACTTTCTTCCTATCATTTCATTTGATCCTCACAAAAGACATCAATGAGATAGGTACTCATATTGGTATTATTATGACTATCATCCCCATTATTACAGATAAGGAAGTTGAGTCACAGAGCTTTAGTGACTTGCCTAAAGTCATATAGCTTACAAGTGCTAAAGCTGTGATTAGAACATATGCAGCCCGGCTTTAGAGACATTGAAGTTTCTACAAAGATCTAGGAGACCCTTACTGGCCCTGCCGGTACAATTCTAGTCCCATAATGGTTTCTCATTTTTCTCAGTTCTTTCCAATTATAGGCTTCCCAGTGCAATTTAGAGCATAATCATTTACTCTTTCATCTCTCTGCAATATATTTAAGTCTTGTTTTGGAGCATAAGCCTTTGATGCAGGATTGTAACCCATACTTGGTCGTCTCTTTAGAAAAAGCTTCAGGTCTGAATATAAGTAAACTCCAGTACACTTGTTGAGTGAGTGATTCTCAGGCTCCAAGGCATCACTACTGAAAGAAACAACAACTGGAGAGATTTGTGAAAGGTCTGGTCACTCTCACTGAAGATTTCACATTAACAAAAGTTTAGTCAATGACACAGAGCCCCATTTATGAGAATTTTGCTAAAGGGCCAAAAGAGAAAAGGCAAAGTTTTTTAATGGGCAAAGAATGACCTAATATTGTTCTTTTGGTTATTACTATGAAGATGACTTTTACAGTAAAATATATACAGGCATATTTAAGTATGATTTTTAAGAAATAAAATTGTTTTTTTTTCTTTTGATAGTTGGAATTAGGACAATGTAAAAGAATATACATTGACTTGGGTCCTCATATAATTCAGAAAAGAATGCTTGTGATTTAAGAAAAAATATACTGAACAATAGCTATCTTTGAAAACAAAGTAATAGACTTAAAAGGAAAAGAAAAAGAACAGATTTTACAATAATAGTCCAAGTATATTACTTGAAAAGTAACAACTTGAAAATAATACTTGTCTCAAGTAATCTTTATTTGTTTAAATTGTTTAAAAACTGGAATCACAAAGAAATGATTAAAAATCAAAATGAGTTAAAAGAGTAAAAGTCAAAGTAGATCTTAGAAAAAAATAATTTAAGAAGATCATTTTAAAGAACATGACCACCATGACATATACATTTTTTAACTTAAGCAATATCCATTGGCAGTACTTATCTTATTGTTTTTTACAATAACCACAGATTTCTGAAGAGTAAAGTGGCAATTTTAAAATCAAATGTAATCTTAATAGCATTCATTAATTCATTAAATTTTAAGATATTTATTAGGCATCATGCAAGAGAATTTGCAATAAAATCAAAGTGAAACAACATTTCTTGCCTAAAAAGAACTAGTTTACTCAGAATGGTACCTAAAAAATGTAGAGTATAATGAAGATCCAAATCCTCTGGGACATGAAGGAAGAGTCTCTTGTCCATTTTATATAAGGGTCCAGAAAAACCCTCATAGAAATGGTGGCATTTGAACTGTTACTTCAAAATAGATGGCACTTCAATAGCACTAGAAGGTTATGGCATCCTAGGTCATAGGAACACAACAGAGAAATAGGTAGAAAGTGTTCAGTGAATACACACGTACAGAACAGCAGGGGTTGTTGTAAAAGGAACTTGAGATACACACTGTGATATGAACACCAGAGTGAAAAGAACAAAAAACACTGAAAGATTTTAGTAAGGAATGTATATTAGACACATTTTAGAAAGATGAACATGAGAGTGATGGAGAATAATTGGAGGAGGAAGAGACTTTAAGTAGGGAATTCAGTTAAGGGATTCTATCACTCAGGACAGACTAGAAATTGTACAACCAGAAATTCCCAGAGAATTGGTAGATGACACTAACAAAGACTTATTTCTTTTTCCTACTCCATGAGTTTTTGGAGTCTGTGGGGGGCACTGATTCACACCCCTTATACTCAGGCATCCAAGTGGAAGACCATTTGTCTCTATAGGAGTGGGAACTGTGCATTATCTTTCAAAGCACTCAATCCAAAAGTAGCACATGTCACTTCTGTCCACATTTCATTGACTATAGCTATGCCTGACTTCAGGGGATGGGAAAGTGCAATCCTACTATGTGCCCAGAGTACAAGAATGGGAAACGTCCATCAACAGCACCAGTGACTCCCTCAAGAAGTGACTGCAATTGTGCAGATAAAAGGTAATGAGGATGCAAGCAGTGGGAACAGAAAGAAGTAGGAGAGAAAAATAAAAACTCCAGAAATAGAATTGAGGCCTCGCTGGTTGATACAAAAGAAAAGAAGAATCTAGTATGATTCTCAGGGCTTATGCCTAGACGACTATTGGCATCCTTAGCAGAAATTAGAAAATAAGAGGAGGAAGAGTTGATTGTGGGAGTCGGGGGAGAGAATGGGGAACCACAAACAGAGAATGCTTAGTTGTTATATTTAGACTATGTTTAGTTACAAGTCCTGGTATGAATATATGAGTAAAATTATCCAGAAGACATTTGAAAATTAGAAGTTAGAATTTACAAGAGTTCAAATATGAAAATAAGGATTTTAAAGTCATTGACATAGAAGTAATGTTTAAATCCATGGGCTTAGATGAAACTTCAAATTATGCATCATTAAACTGACTTTATCACATTCTTTAGCCAATGGAAAGAATGCTGATCTTATTTTATCAGTTTCATATTACTGGAAGAAAATAAATATAAATGGTAAAAATAATTTAGACAAGAATTTGCAAAGTTGTTCAGAAAAAAGGAATACTACTATTTTAAATATTAAACTTGGTGACAGTTGCGAATTTTGAATCCTTCAGGAGATTTTTGTTAATATGATCTTACAGCTTTTCTATCTCCTTCCTAGAGGTCACCATGTAAATATGAAGATTGTAGATCTCTACTGGGATAATAAATAAGCATATACTTAAAGATGTGCTAAACATGATCCTTTTATGATATTAGAACAGTTTCATAGTTTTTAAAGAGTGCTTTCCTTTCCTTTTGTGTTATACAGACATGAACTTTTAGTGAAAAAAGGTAATGAAGCAAAGCCTTTCTGAAGAATTTCAAGCAAATTCCCTAAACAAAGATTCCAGCTCATTGAAATGTTTTACTTACCTATGCAGATAAACAGGAAGTGATCCATTACTCAGTCAACAACACACATTCAAGTATTCTCAAAACAAAGTCAAATACATACAACACTCTGGGAAGGATTTTTTAAATTGTTATTACGATCTGTGAGTAGATATTGAAATTAATTTAGTAGGTCAAAACTAGTATTAAAAATGAAGAACACAGAGTAGAAATATTAGAGTTCACTGAATGTAATGAGTCTAAGTAGTGTCTTCAGACATTCTATGACATTTTCATTTTGCGCGAGCATAGGTGTACATGTGTGTGTATATGAGAGAGAGGGAGAGAACTGGAACTGGCCATAATTTAAATACATATATATTATTTTTTTACCAAGAAAAGAGATTGAAAGCCACTGCACTAAAGGACTGAGGAGAGAGGAAGGAGACTCTTGTGTTAACCAGGGAATGGTTCAGTCGTTTTAGAGTGAAACACAAATTATCAGCTATGAAACCCATTTCAATAGCCATAGAAACAATCTCGGTTCCTTAAATTCCACCAGGTCTTTGAGTCCTGCTGCTTTCAGCTTCACCATTTCGTGTTTGGTTGATGACTTATACCCAAAACTATAGCTTCGAGAATGAGTGTATTCCAACTGGATGTCAACTTAGATTCAGCATACACATACTTAATTCTCCATTTCACCTTTGTTCGCAGAGCTCACGTGTACTGGGATTTGTTTCACAGTCTTATCAAAAATACTACAATTATAGCTGTTAAATACTAAATCACTTTATCAACTCTGAACTTGACTACTATACTAAGTATTTCTAATTGGTAAAGTGATCTTGATCTACTTCAAAAGGAAGGCAGGGCTCAGAAGATAGGTCAGAGTTCCTGAATTTATCTCAGAAAAGAATTACCAATTTTAAAAAGGAGTATAACTATTCAAAATATGGCATACGATAGGTTTTATTAATCAAGATACAATATTAAAATAAAATAATGGTTAGAGATACAATATCTCACTGTTACTTTTGGATTTCCTTTTATTGAAACAAGATTTGAGCTATCAGTGGCTTGGCAGCCTATTAGAGCACGGACTGGCACTGGTCAGACAACTACAGCAGATGAGTGAAGTACAATATTAGAAAGGTCAGCAATAGGACTGAGAGCAGTAAGAATGTGCAGCACATAGTTTAAATCCTAAATAATTATTCCTCCAATCATTCTACCATTTTCATCTCCATCCTTTGCCTATCAAATATATTGAATACATTCATTTTTTTCCCCTTTTAAAATAGCTATATTACCTATTGCTGTCCTAACAACCACAAATTGCATGGCTTAAAACAACTGAAACTTAGTCTCTCATAGTTCTGGAAGCCAGAAGTCTGAAATCAAGGTCTCAGAAGGATGGGTTCCTTCTAGACACCGTGAGGGAGAACCTATTCCATTTTTATTTTCCTGGTTATTGATGGCCCACAGTCCTTGACCTTGTTTGGCCTGTAGCCACATCCCTCCAATGTCCACCTCCCTCTTCACATGGCCTTCTCCCTGTATCTCTGTCTCTCTCCTCCTCTTCTTATAAAGACACCAGTTATATTGGATTAGGGCCCACTCTAACCCAGTATTAGCTCGTTTTAACTCCATTACATCTGCTAAGACCTATTTCCAAATAAAACCACATTCATAGGTACAGGGGATTACAGGTTCAACATACCTTTTTGGAGGACACAATTCAACCCACAATAGCTCACAAACAATCTCTTATAACAATAGCTTACAAACAGCTTCCCACTTTTCATTTTCTGGAGGTGAAGACTATAAATTGGATTTAAACAGCCCTTACTTTGAGTCACTATTTCAGAAATTGTTTTGTTTTTGTTTAACATAACTGTTACCAACTTTAAATAGGAGGTATTATCTTAGTCAAATACTTTGTCAAATTCAACATAATTACTTCCTGCACTTACTAAAAATTATGTTACTATATAAGATGTTCTAATAAGTTTGCACACTGCAGGCAAAATCTAATGGATTTCAGGCTTTTTAGTGCTCCTGCTAAGATAAGTGGTAGCAGCAGTGCAAAGACAGGGTCAGATGATTTGAAATGGAATGTAGGTGTCCATCCAAATAGTCAGTTCCAAGTCACTCAGTTTTTTTCCATTTGTTCTATTCTTGATATTCAAGATTTGGTCCTTTTCTGGTCTCTCTCTTCCCCCTTGTTATAGTGCTGCATGTTCTTTCAACATTTCTTATAAAAAGTGAAGAACAGATGTCAAAGTGCAAAGTCACACTAAAATTATTTTCATCCCATTAATTCATTCAATGCACAGATGTGTAATTTTAGTAACATCTATGTAGCAATCAACACTTATTAATCCATGGGGATGAAGTGAATAAACTGAGAGTCCTGTCTTGCCTGAACGAATTGCTCTGAAAGGAAGCAGAGAAATTCTACACAAATATGGGTAAGTGGGAAGAGGAGTTGACTGAGTACAGAAAACAGGGAAATCCAAGCTGGTCTAGAGATCAGGAAGTGCTTCTTGCAGGAAGTATATAAATGTTATTGTGACATACTGGCAGGAATTAGTCAGGTTAACAGAGTGTGTTGCAGACAGTGACACCATCATGGGCCAAAGTCCAGAACTGAGAGAGCATGGCACGTTCCATAAATTCAAAGGCGCTCAGGATGGCTAGAGCTCAGATGTGATTTAAAATATGAGAGATGAAGTGGTGAGAGACGAGGCTGGAGAGAAATATAGAGGCCAGACCAGGAGGTATCTTATAAATAAGGTGATCACATAATCTAATTCATCATCCGAACTGAGAATATGAAGGGACACCTTTCAAAATTAGGCTGGGGCAGCAGGTGTCAGAGACTAACTAGGAAGTGCGGTTACATGACATTTAAATCACATTAATGGAGGTTGTATTTTCTACAAAGGTCAATCAGATAGCGTTACAGCATTTTATATAGAGGAGTGGCTCAATAGTACTGTATTTTATGAAGCTTACTCTAGCTGAAGTAAAATAAACAAATGGAAGCGGATGAGATAGAAAGCATGAAGATCCATTAAAAGACCTCTGCTATGAGATGACCACGGCCTGAATCATTGTAAGGATTGTGAGCTTGTCAGAATCATTAGTAATGAAGGAATATTAGGTTGGACCATATGAAATTGCTGCTACTCACTATTTTTAACCTGCAAAAGTAGCAGTTTTATATGGTTCAACTAATACACTTGCAGGAAATAGGGTTGACTGAACTTCCTCGCTAAGTGTGTGCTAGATAAATTAACAACTTGAAACATTAATTTGTGTTTTTCTCCCCCATGACCAATACTGGCTGAATCACAAGGGCATCCTTTCATGTGGAGAATCAGAAATCGGGGGCAGGGAAGGAAGAGAAGAACAAATAAAGATCCCAAATCTGTGGTTTCTGAATCTAAAAGGTTAGAATTCCCAGAAAAGTCAGTTGGGATATCTGAAAGAAGATGGAATTTACTCTCTGCTGATCAAGTGCCTCCGTAATCTACCATTCCCTAGACTAGACCAGCCCATGGACCACTGAGGACAAAAGAAGTGGCAGAAGTGAGAAGAGGAAAATCAAATATGGGGGATCCCACAGAGTGGGGAATAGGAGTACATACTCCAATGTCAGATTATTTGGGACTGCCATGTAATAAATTTAACTTTGGGTAAGTCATTTAATCTTATGTCCCAAATTTCTGACCTGCAAAATAAAAATACTAGCTACATCATTGTACTGTTTTGAGAATTAAAAGGAGTTAATAGATTTCTAGTACTTACAGTAGAATGTGGCAAATATTAACTGCTATACGAATGCTAGATGATAATAGTGGTAGTATGACTGATTATTAGGATTGACTAATATCAATTGTACATTAAATTTTAAAACATAGGGAGTTCCCTGATGGTGTAGCGGCTTAAGGCTTCGGCGCTGGCGCTGTCAGTGCTGCAGCCTGGGTTTGATTCCCAGCCGGGGAGCTGCCCACATACCAAAAAGCAAAAAAGAAAAAAATAAAATAAAATATTAAAAAAAAAAAATTTAAAACATAGAACACATAAAATTGCTACTTCTCAATAGTGGAAGAACAGTTCATTGTACATGGCTCATGCATGCATAAATAGATATAAGCAGGGACCCAAGCTGTACAATAACCCCCCCAGAGTTCTCTGTGGGTTCATCATTGAGGGAAAAGAGTGATAGTTCATCTGCTAGAGCGCAGTACAAAGTGACCAGCATGGGAGAAAACTGTGGGCCAGGTGGCATGCATGTTGATGCTAATATGAAGTTACTATGGGGGAACTGAATCTGTACTAGGAAGGATTCTTATCTACGCAAGTTGAAGTAATCACAATATATCACTTCTCGGCCTTCTGGCTAAGATCAAGTGTGAAGCAATCACAATATACTATCCAAATTGTATACCTTCCTGTGCTGAAACCAGGATGCTACATCTGTCTCCCCTGCACCCAGATTCCATTTCAGGAGAAATCTCAGGAGGTAGAAACTTGAAATGACTCAATTTACAATAGAAATGGGATGCAAAAATTACTAGATTCAACTGAAATTGCCTGAAAACACCTAGATTAAATAATTTGCCCTAACCAAACAAAGCTCCATGTCACAAATCAAGTTCTATACTAGAAATATAAAATTCACAATTTTTTGTACACTGTGAATATTATGCCTCTTATTAATACAAAGAACGTTAGATGTAATGGAGAGAATGAACAAAATGAAGACGAGGACGACTCCTAGGTTTCTGGTTGAACAATACGTTGGATGACAGTGCTTTTCTAGTTAGTGTTTATTGGAGAAGGGCCAGAGGAGATTTAGAAGATGATAAATGTGCAAAATCTAACTTCTAACATTCTTTTATTTCTTTTTATTAACTCCAACCTCTCTTTAGATAATTTAGCATTATGTAAATAAAACTATATTAAATTTTCACATAAACACAATCATTACTGCTATGCAAATGTATGTGCATTGGTTCCAGCAAGTTTCCTTAGGTCCTGAGTTTCCAGTATATCTAAAATCAAGTATAGGATTTCTACTTTACTAAACTGAGTTACAAGTTTAGGAAATGTACAGTAATAATACTCAGTTTTTTAAAGATCATTAAGTTGGAGAAAATAATTACCTTTGCTTACTTATAAACCTTTCACTCAGCAGAAAAATAATAAAACTACCCTTTTTCTCAGACCAGGTTGACTCATACCACTCTATATTATAACAATAAGTTTAAAGGAAAGGGATTAAGATGAGAAATGGGGGATATTAAGATAAAAAGAAATGAAGACACAGAGAAAGTAAAATAAGGAGAAAAATAGCTATAAGGAAATGAATTAATACTCAACATTGTACACACAGTACAGGGACCGCAGTGAAATTAAAATTCCCTTGGGAAAAACTAGTGCTGCTCTCAAGCTCTTCTTATTTTTCTTACCTCTAGAACTAAATATTTTAATATATAAACTCTGAAGCAAGCTTGGGGAACACCAGGGGAACCTCTTTCTCCACTGAGGTTAACAGGCCATTATGACATGGAAAAGGAGTAAAGTAGAAAGTACAACATAAAATGACTTTTTAAATGGAGAACATAGACCAAACTCTGAAGCAGCTAAGAAAAAAAAGTAAAATAAATTCCCTAGGCTGTCAAATCAATAGCTGCTATGAAATGATCAAATTTTTCTCTCTACTTTTGCTCATGTATAGTTTTTAATTGTAACAAGTAAGTAATAAGCATATCACTTCTATTGTCAGATGCACTTTTAAAGAGGGGGCTAGGAACATTTGAGATCTTTCTTCCCCACAAGTGTCAGCTTTGCTTCAAATAAACACTTATAATTTTTTTAAAAGGGGGTCTTCAATTTTATAATGTATTTGTGGAAGGGGAGGAGCAAGGAAAGACAATGAGGCACCATGGGAGAGAATAAATGAAAAGAATAAACACAAACAAAAGACAGAAAGAACAAGAATTAGGTGGGTAGAGGTAGAGAAGGGTGAACAGTGAACACAAATGTAAAGATAAATGGGGGAGGGGGAGAACAGTTAACACTCTTCAGAGATCTTAAACCTAATGTTTAAGAGGTTCCACTTCCCAAAACTCCATCCCATCAAATCCAATCTTACCATCTGCACCATAACTTATCTATCCATTCCTATTAAAAGAGAGAAAAGATCCAGCTTAAAGACCAATGGGTTTCCAATTTCATTTGAGGATTGAGACAGAAAAGAAGTTGGGTAGAAAGGCTATGAGTCACCTCTAGCCTCAAGTCACGGGCTGATCTCACAGCCTCTGCTGACAAGACACAACAGCTCCTCAGAGTTGTGCAATGCCTCCTCGACTTCCCAATGTCCACATCTCTGCTAACAAAACACAACAGTTCCTCGGAGTTGTGCAATGCCTCCTGGACTTCTCAATGTCCACACTATTCAAGAATCCCCACCCTATGAGGAAAGGATCTTGCAGTTGTATGCCACCAGATGCTAATTTTAAAAGCAATCATTGGATAAAGACAAATAAATCACAAGGGAAGAAATCCTTGAAATGCTAGGCATTTTACAGAAGCATGGTCAGAGGTGTGAGAGTTTTCAGATTACAGTACCCACTTGCCATGCCCAATTATAGGAGCATCGCATACTCCCTTTCACAAGTACAGTGGTCACATAACTACCGAGGCATTCACAGAGCAGAACCTCAGGGAGTCAAATACCATTTATTTCAGTGGCTAAAACTGGTGTCGATACCTAGTCTTCTGGTTATTACACTTATTCTGGAGTGCCTGCAAACTCAATGAATGGGAACATGAATCGGCCGAATGGCCATCTTTCAAAACTTTACCAAGGACTTTCAAATTTTTGGCCTCCATTCCCATGTCCCCATTATCCAAACAAGTTCTTTGGTTACCTGGCTATTATGCTGCTCAGCTGGATTCATGAAACCATTACTAAAATTTGCCATGAGAAGCAAAACTGTCATCACTAAGGGAGAAGGATGAAGACAAACTAGCAGCGAAGAAGAATGGCACAGCAGTTAGATAATGAACAACAACCCCAAACTAGAAAATCAGTCATCAATGCATGTGCAATTAAATACTTCAATTTCAATGAAAATTGTATTTAGCCACTTAAAAACAATAGTGACATATTATATTACACATTTTATTTTAGAAATAAAGATCAGGCAAGTTGTCTTTCATCATACATACTTGATAGGCTAGAGCCAAGGGATTGAGCTTACGTTATTCTCCCACAAGGAACAATTATAGTTTTTACCACAAATATCCAAATAAAGACTAGGGTTTTCTATTGTAGCCTCAATCGTCCATTTTTTAAACTACAAATAACTGGCAGACTATTCACTTGCATAAACATCATTCCAAATTGTGATACAATTCTTGTCAGACAATGAATTTCACACTGTTTAAGTAATACTCCCAATGAATGGAGTTATATAAGACACTGCCAAGTCTACCTGCAGAGCAGCACACTTCAATAGCTCTCACACAGCAGGAAGGCACTTATCATTATTCAAATATAGAAGAAAAGAAAAGGTTCTGATGCTTTTGACATTATAACTGGCTTGTGGTAAACTGCTGTTAAGCAGTGTTCAGTGGGCTGCACTTATCCTAGACAATTGGAATAGATCTCTCATGCTGTTTCACAAAACACACAGAATCAGAAATGCTTTGGGTAGAATTCCTTCCTTTGCTCTTACCCTGTATTTCCATAACTCAACTACAGACTAATGTAAAGAACAGATTAGCTATTAAAAGGGGGGTAAATATGTGAGCATGTACATATGCATGTACGTTGATATATGTTTGTTTTTAAAGAAAAGCAATATATTTTTCCATCATTCTTTCTGTCTTGTTCATGTTAAGTTTCTACGCGTAGTGTTTACAAAATATTTTGACATGGGCAAATATATGTTGATGTTCAGCACTCGGCCAGGTATAGAATACACAGCACTGGCACTCAGGCAAAGTTACATGTGAAGTAAAATATTTCATATTAAACCAAGTCTCTCATCTTATGTCTATCATCTAATAGGGCCTAGCAACAAACTGCTCCATGTTCAGCTATTTAGACATGAGTCTAGCTAATTGTTTTAAGTGTTCTGTTACTCAAAATCAGTAATGTACTTTATTAGGTACAGAAACATTTGGGGGAAAATGTTGCTTTTAGTAAAATATAAAAATTGAATAATTGCATTGTTTTCCTTTTGAATTTTGGAATTTGTAAAATACTACACAATATAAATATCCTGCCAAATTTTAAGAACTCATTTTAGATATTATAAACTAAAACATATTTAGGTTCAAAAGTAATAAGCTCAAGAGTGAATAACCCGAGTTCAATTATCAGTCTGTTTTGGAAAATTTGCTATCTTCACCTAAGGCTCAAGTAGAAGAATTATAGTAAGATTCTTCTACATGGAAGTGTCCATGAAAATAACTGTATTATCCACTTAGGTGGTACATCTTTAAAACTAAACTAAACTAAAATAAAATAAAATAACATCTTCTTTTGAAGTGAGGATGGCTATTTCAAAATTATACATGCTTGAGACTGGACTAGGATGTACAGGTGCCAGGAGTTAACGTTGAACTGAAGCAACGTTAGTCTCTTAACCAGCACCCACAGGGTTGGTAGATGCCAGATAAATATAAGTAGACTCTCCTTTAACTGAAACTCAAGCAACCAGCCAGTAGCTTGAGTGTGCCAGTTGCTTGAGTTCTGGTTAACAGGGAGTCTATGGCACATACATATATTATGAAAGATTACAGTTAAATTATACAGGTTAGCGCTTATCATAAGTAGCACTTCTTTGTTGCTCACTTCACATGTTGTTTGCTAATTTCAATACTCGCTTTTCTAACAAACATGCATATATTTTCTAACGTGCAAAATCAAATGCACCTAGATACTATTTAAGAAGGATTTATCTCCCTATTTATACCAGGAAGCCAATAAGCCCAAATTAATATAACATCCCCAAAACATGTGGCTTTTGGAAGTTGTGACAGCTAAACAACTGAAGCAAACCTGGAGCCATATTTTGAAACCTTGAGCTATTTTTAAAATAGGAATAAAATTGCTTGCTGTGTTCCATAACTGTTAAGGTTGAAAATTATTTTAGTTAACAATCTTAAGAAAGGACAAGTAAGTTAGCTTTCTTCTTCTAACTTTTTTCCTCCATTTCCCAATTAATTTTTAATTCTTCTAATTTTGGTTTAGATTTGCCATATACTTGTACCCAAAGCAGAAAGGACAGCTGCCCTTAATGGCACCACAACTCATATTCAGAAAATATCTAAGATTTGGGCTGTGATATTAAAAACACATATTCTTTTTTTTTTTTTTTATTTTACTTATTTTATTAAATTTATTGGGGTGACATTGGTTAGTAAAATTACATAGGTTCCAATATACACTTTTATAAAACATCATTTACATATTGCATTGTGTGTTCATCATCCACAGTTAATTCTCCTTCCGTCACCATATATTTGACCCCCTTTACTCTCTTCCATCTCTTCCCTTACTCTGGTTGTCTGTGTCTATGAATTTTTGCTTGTTTGTTTGTCTTGTTCATTTGTTGCTTTCATTTTTATATTCCACATATGAGTGAAGTCATATGGTTCTCAACTTTTTCTGTATGACTTATTTCACTTAGCACGATAATCTCAAGATCCATCTATGTTGTCGCAAATGGCAGTATTTAACTTTTTTCTTATGGTTGAGTAATATCCCACTGAATATATGTACCACATCTTCTTTATCCATTCATCAATCAAAGGACATTTTGGTTGTCTCCATGTCTTGGTCACCATAAATAATGCTGCAATGAACATTGAGGTACAAAAATCTTTGTGGACAAAAGTTTTCAGATTTTTTGGGTAAATATCCAGAAGACAGAAGGAGAATTGAATTTGGGTGATGAACTCAGGTAGCAGCACTCCCCTTTCTTTTTAAATGGAATTGATTTGGTGGAGCATTTTGGTCATTAGCCCTGTAGAATCTTCTACAACCTAGATTCAGCTGATTTTTTTTTCATCATGCCAT